>RJWJ010012986.1:0-40516 GCA_004363605.1 Indri indri
CAGAGCAGAAGAAGTTGACTAGGAGACATGGCTGGTCTGTTCAACATTCTAAGCATGAACCCATCAAAAGCAGAGTGATATCAATCCAGAAGTCAAAGAAGGAATACCAGATATGAGGCAGCAAGATAATGAAACAGAGCCTGAAATCTCCCAAGGAGAGAAAGGGGAAGAATTTATATGCAATGGAAGAGAAGTGGACATATTCTATAGGATGGTTTCTGCTAGTCTTCAATTAGTTCTAATTGTTCAGCTCTTTTGGGATTTAGATACTGGCTTAGGTAAGCAAAGTTTCCTAATTTTAATTATGGCTTGATATTTGAAATAATGGAGGTTAAAGATGACTGACTTTATGCTCTTAATAGCACAGTTGACTTTTCTTAGCTGTTGATTATTAACCTGGCATCTTGGCTCAGAATATTTTGTTTTTCCCTCAGTCTTGGGAATTCATCTCTTATTTCTCACCTTCCCTTTTTTACTTAAGAAGTGTGTCTCCTATTCAATAATTTAAGTTCCAATATTCAATTTTGGACTAACATATTTATTAGAATATAATATTTCTACTAATTTATTTAAGGAAACTATTCATTTATTTAACCATTTATTTAAATATTCAATCGACAAATGTTTTTGAGAACCTACTATGTACATAATATTGTTTTAAGTATTATGAAGGACATAGGTTACATGGATCAAAAACTATGATAATTTCCATCAAAGACTATTTTACCTAGTATGGGAGTCGATTATATATACATACACATATAATCACACATATATATACTTTATAAAAAATTAAGAGAATTTTGTCTGAAAACCATCTTGTAGTTCTGCAGAGGGGAATACACTATTTGCTTTTTACCTGTTCCTAATAACTAAAACATTTGCCCTGAAACAATGTTCTGAGATCAGCGACTTCTTTCTTCTTTTCTTGATTTTCAGCACCAAAATTCTTCCCATGTTTCAACGTCAATTAGTAATAAACAACATAAGGATTTGATTCCAAAAATAAATGAAAAAATTATTGAATTTGATAAATTTGAGAATTGAGAAGATTTTCTTGAACACTGAAGCAATCTACTCTAATTTAATGGATGGAATTCAAAATCCATTTAAAGACAAATATGAATTTCTATTGGCTTTTTCAAACTTTATTAGTTCTTTATGCTTCTGTTTGATACAAAGCATATGACGTCAATATTAAAGTGCAGACTCTCAAAATCTCCATACCGCTTTCAGTACAAAATGAACATTTTTTTCTAAAATAGCACCCATAATATAAATGATTTTCTATATTTAGAACTTTCAAATATTGTTTATTCCTACTACTATTAATACTGGTGCTAATAATAATCCAATAGTAATAACTGCCCTGAAGATAGTTCTACACGTTAATCAGTGCAACTTAAATCTGCCTACATTCTCCTGCATCTAGAGGGATCTAATCAACAAAGAAAGACACATGATGAATAATACTATTATGAAAAATGTTTTCTACATTAGAGACTGTAATGAGACTAGCTGAATGAAGGATTTAGTATTATTTGAGATGCCAGGGGAATATTTTTCAGCTCACATATATATGCTCCTCTTTAGCCCTCACCATCCAGATGGGTCATTGGGGAATACGGACAGAAATGGGAAAAGCAGCATTATACATCGATTTGGTCACTGGTATGTCTCAAAGATACAAGGATATATTTTATATTTATTTATCTACCATGAAATTTATACACAAAAACAAGAATGAGCAAATTTGGCATAATACTTCTCTGTAGGAACATTCAGGAATATGTGTGGATCAAGAACAGGGTGTTCCCTGAAGACAAATGAAAAAGCCAGAGCTCCCCTCCTCTTATTACTTAACCAGATTACAAATATGGAAAGATTGAAAGCAGGACAGGCACTAGTAATCATTTATTCAAAAACAAAACAAAACGAAACAAAATCTTTTCTTTTGTTGGCCTACATTAAATTTCCAGACACATTTTTTAAACTCTTTAGAGAATAGGAGATTATAGAATCTCGTCATAACTATTCTAACAGTAATTTGTGGAATGCCCAATATTTCCATGTCCTGGTAGCTTTAATTTTAATGCATTTTCAAACTCTGGATACTACCTTATTTACTTAACCTTCTGTTTGATGCAAGTAAGTTAGAACATAGTAAATGTACATACTGAAATCAAACATCTTGTACATAAGACACAACTAAAGACAATACAGTACTCACAAAATAGAAAGCTGATCTTGGTGGTTATAGTAGCTATACTATTTCATTGACTTTTTCTCAAGAAATAATTGGGTAAGCTAAAGTTTGAGGTTGTTCAAAACAACAACAAGAACAAAATATGACACAGTCAAAAATAAATCATCACATTTTTTATTCTGAGCATGTTGACACTAATTTATATACCTAGCCAATGTTCTGATAGAAAATCATGAAAGGATATTATTACTTAGCCAAATTATTCAGTCCTTTCAGGCTGGCTGCATCAACTCTGCTGATTTTGTTGCCATCAAGATGTAGTTCAGTAAGGGAAGGAGGAAGACCTAGAATATGGAAATATACGATACTACATTAGCAGATAAACATTGTAATACAGAATGTGGAAAGACTTAATGAGGGCATATGCTATCAATTTTTTAAAAGATGTACAGTTTCAAAGAGTAAGTTTTGCTTTTCATCTTTTTCCTTCTTTCCTCTCATAATGATATATGCTTTTGGAAGTAGTTCAAACCCTTGGTACTTTTCTCTTAAATTGACTTTAACCAAAACATGCACAGTTTTTATCATATAGTGGATTTTTGTCATTGCAATTGTAGAACTGAAGTCAAATCCTGAATTTTATAAGTATCTTCCACTTTTGTTAATGGACTAACACTTACATTGATAAAATATATTAACTATAAAATGAGGAGATGAGCATTTGATCTATAATGAGATTATGTATAAGTTAAGCCTATATACAAACTTGACCAGCTATTTCATTAGTGAGCATGATTAATAATTAACACTGATAAACTGTGCTGGCCTTAGCCTTTCTCTACTTTTCCATAAAAACATCAAATGCCTCTGCAACCTGTCTGTGTAGAAAGAGCTAAAGTTTACTTTTACCTGTTAAATCCAGAATGTTTCTTTATACAAGAGGAGTGCAGAGGCCTATAATCAAGTGATCTGCCATGTGTAGAGCACCTGGGGAAATAATCTTAGATCCAAAGTACCCGCTAAACCTCTGAGTAGTGCTTCTTGAATTTCTGTGATTTCCAAAGATTTAGTAATGCAAATATAAAAGTTTAAATATTTTATTTTCATTTCCTCCTGCCATCTGAGGATATATTTTATACAGCTTTTTAAACAGCATATTGTTCCATTTAAAAGAATAGTAACAAATACAAAGAAAATAGCAAATTTGTTACATGTAGAACTAACATCTGATTGGCATAAAGTCTTGGTTATTTGTCTATAAAGACATAGAATTGGAAAATCACAGGTTATATTTGGTCTGAAATTGTGATTACCTCCCACTGAATTCTGCCAATATTGTCTATTTAATGTGACAGTTTAGTCTATATTTGATTTGAAAATGGTTATTAGTTTTTCTTTTTTTTTTTAGTTCAGCATATTACGGGCGTACAAATGTTTAGGTTAAATATATTGCCTTTGCCGCACGTGAGTCAGAGCTTCAAGTGTGTCCATCCCTCAGACACACTGCACCCATTAGGTGTGAATATACTCATCCGCTCCACTCCACTCCTACTTGCCCGACACCCGATGAACGTTACTACTATATGTGCACTTAAATGTTGGTCAGTTAAGTCAGTTAATACCAATTTGATGGTGAGTACATACGGTGTTTGTTTTTCCATTATTGTGATACTTCACTTAGTAGAATGGGCTCCAGCTCTATCCAGGATAATATAAGAGGTGCTGGATCACCATTGTTTTTTGTGGATGAGTAGTATTCCATGGTATACATATGCCACATTTTATTAATCCACTCATGTATTGATGGGCACTTTGGTTGTTTCCACATCTTTGCAATTGTGAATTGTGCTGTCATAAACATTCTAGTGCAGATGTCTTTTTAGTTTCTCTATAGGAGTATGTTTTATGTGGGAGATGCTAAGGAAAGGAACTTCTACTTATTGTATGTCTGTTATGTACAAAACATTGATCCTGGTACATTTCCTAGCTCAACTCCTTTAATTCTCTCAATGTATAATTTATTGACCATTAATGTCCTTTCATAAAGAAACAGAAACTCAAAGTTATAATTTTTTAGTCTAATTTTTTAGTCTATCTATCTATTAAAGAAGGAAATTAATATGCTCCCAGATGGCCAAAGGAAGTTAAAGTAGCATGCTCTTAACTGGAGGAAATGAAGTAACAATTGCATTATTCTTATGATTCCTGTGATTATGAAATCACAACCACTCTGGGAACAAGAGATTTCAACCACTTGATTCTCCTTAAGATAAAGAAATATGAATTTTTAAATACTCTCATAAAGCAAGTGAATATGTAACAAAGCAGATTTAATATACATTCCTTCTTCCCTATCACTGTGAAAAGATTTTTTTTAACACAGTGCCTCTAGTACGCTAATTACCATCGCATTCATCACCCTTATCTAATTTCTAAGTGTCTCCCCTTTTGGGGTGTCAGTTTCCCAAAAGTGAAGCTACAAGCAGAAAGTTTGACTACGGAATAAAAATTTGTAATAAGACAGAGAGAGGCAAATTTATAAAGAGCCTTTGCCATTATGGCATTTAACTAAGGAACATAACTATACTTTTATTTTTTTCTTTTTCCTTTTTAAGATAAAATGTATTGAAGGTTACATTGGGCAGGTACTATATGTGTACATTATAAGCCTTACTTCTATCTAGTAATCCTCACAATAATCCTAGAAGACAGGTGTCGCTAATACTTCCATTTTACAGATCACAAAATGTAAGTTTTAGAAATGTAAAATAATTAGCCTAATGGCATAAAACAATTAAATGGTGGAGTTGGGTCTATCACCCAGTTTGGTCTAACTTGAGAGTATGATTTTACAGTCTCTACTCTATATTCTACTGCCTTTCTGTTTCCATTAGTAATGGGAAAAAAATGTCACCAGGAGGTTGTCGATATTCGGGTATAAGAATCCCAGCCTGAGCAAAGCAGAATCATACATGAGATAAGCCTCATCTTCCACATTATGGAACAGGGATGATAATACTACTAGATAGAGATGTTGTGAGAATAGTATACAAGAATCCATGGAAAGCATTTGGCACAATACCTGGAACTAAAAAGCGCTTAATAAATTATAGTTACAACTTTTATATTATGTGGTAGTAAATAAAAGCAAGCTAGAAGTAATAATAAAAGATTGCCTAGGGTAGGGAGAAAACATAAGAAAGTAAAGGAAAACAGATTACTAGGTGAAAAATCTGTCACTGAAGGATATTATGCAGAATACATTAAGAGGGACAGCAAAGTCTAAGATTGTGCTTAATGTAAATCTTCTGGCAGCATGAAGTAGTGAAAAAAATTTAGGCAAGAATTTCAGCAAGATATATCTACATAGATACAGATATTTCATTCCTACACTAGGAATAAAAAAAATCACTTATTACATGTTACAAATTATAGACTTAACATGCAAGCACTTTTATAAACTATAAATCTATTTCTACCGTCTGTCTATCTATCTATCTATCTATCTATCTATCTATCTATCTATCTATCTATCTATCTATTTATCTCTCCATCCGTCCATCCTAGTAGTTATATGAAGGGCATCAAAAGTGTATTCTGTAGCCAAAAGATTGTAGAGAGGGCAAAGGGTGGTAAGAAAGCATTCGATGGAATATGTACTCTCAGGAGTTGAAATTTCTGTGGAAGCACAATAAAGGGCAATGGGTGTTTTCTGTGGGTATCTGCATTTCATACGCAGTCCAAGAACAAGGAATCCAAGATGAGAAAGGGACCGACTGAGAGGAAAACCTGAGACTATAAAGGGGCTTTTGTGATACCGAAAAACATGGAGCAAGGAAAATGTGCAAATTAGATGAATTTATCATTGGTGGTTTGATGCCTTTTCTGATTCACAAAGATTGGCTATGTGCCTCTCATAATGGGTATCTCAAAGCAGGCAGAATGAGCTTACCCCCGTGAGTATGTGGTCATTGCTGTTTCCTTGTCTGGCTTGGCTTTAGATAGTAAGCTCCTAAAGGCAGGTAGGATACCCTGTTCACTGGTCTGTCTCCAGTGTTTGGTACATTTCCTAAGCCTAGTGAGTGTTCAAAACATTTTTAACGAACAACAGAAGGTAATATTAACATCCTACTCATCCACATGCTAAACATTTCTCTAATTATTTATTTAATTTTAAAACAACCCAGTGAGGTGAATATTAATATTATTTCCATTTCATAGATAAAGAAATTGAGGCACAGATGAATAGCTTGTCCAAAGTCCTTGAGCCAACAGCCAATTAGCGGTAATTTGAACTCAAGCAAGCTGACTCCAAAATCGATACTTTTTACAACACAAAACCACCATTATCAAGTAAGAGTGTTAGATTCCCCTATTTAGATATTAATGACTAAAATGTCCTAAAAAGGAAAAGAATTCCCTAAGGGATTGGAGATTGAAAGCAAAAATTGACTAAATTTTAGAAATATTTCCATAAATCTTTTTTTTTTTTTTAGAAAGTATCAAAGCACACTATTTTTAAAATAACTGTACTTTTTTCTTTGCGATCTCACCGTTGTATAATATAAAATCATTGTGCCTTAAGTTACATCTTAGAAGGGACTTTATAAGGAGTCTACACATCTCTACAGTGAGCCTTGATGGTCACCCAGGTGGACTGGTGGTCACCCATGCTCGGTAGAACATTTCCAGGAATACAAAATTTACCTGAAATAAGGTTGACCACTTGGATCACAATTCAAATTTCCACAACGATTTTTTAAAATGTCTAAGTCTTTGAACTTATATTTTTCAAATGTGTTAGAGAATTTTCTATCACCTTGAGGGATGCTGGTGATGTTAGTGTCAGCAACGCGGATGTAGGAGAGCTTCTTCATTCCCTGAAAGGCTCCGTTTTCAATTCCTGAGCTCTTCAGTGGGTTGGTGCCCAGTTCTACAAAAGAATAAGTGAAAGGCTTTTACAGGCCATTTTAGGATATTACCAGTCAGAGTGGTGTCTGTTTCAGCAAGGAATCTAGAAAGAAATTTAGGTCAATAACAGCTTGACTGAAAAACAAAAGAGAGATTAAAGAGCATGCTCCTCAGGAGAACAGCAAAATAGGATAAAGATTTCCCTTATTAAAACAAACAAAACCCGAACAAACAATAAAAAAACTAACAAAGATTTATGAAAAAAGAATAGTAGCAAACACAATAACAATGAAATTATTTAAGTTGCCTATGCAGGACTGTCTAGAAATCAACTAAAACAAGTGTTTACAAATCACACCTTATGCTACTTATTATTTTCCTAAGATACTTTACAATGTCATTAAAGAATTTGAATCTAGTATTTTGTAAACTTAAAAAAAAATAAAAACTTAAAAAAGTTACCACAGATTTAGCAAAACATTATAACAGATTTTTTTTAAAGCAAATGACTTATGGATGTTCAAAACACAACAAATCTCCACAATGGAAAGGTATCTCAAAATATCTTTAATTATGCTCTACTGAAATCCATCCTGCATATTAGTCATGCGGTAGGGTGAGTTCAGCACTGGAGTTTTCTCCATATCCTCAGATCCTCAAGGACAAGGAATAAAAAAGTCATTGAAAGGTACAGATTCAAAATCCCATTTCTTCTGGCCCTGACGCTGTAATTCATACAAACGTAAGGCATGGAGGCTCTAGCTAATTTACCTTTCTGCACTTAAAGCTTACTTGAAATTTCTTAAAGTGAAACTCGAATCCTGATAGTAAAGTTAAAACAATATCTGTACCTATGACAATCATCTGGTTCAGTCCATTGAACACAGCTTTTCGCACTTTGGTGATCTCGTTCTCATGGGCGCGCAGCTCCTGTAGAGTTTTGGGCATTTTTTCTGGTAATTCCTTCAGGTGATTCTTGGACAGATAAAGTCGTTCTAATTTTATCAAAGGTGTAAATGCTCCAGGGCTAATTTTGCTAATTTTGTTGTTGACAAGAATCAATGCCTATAGATAATAAAAAAGAAAAACAACATTTCATTAAATCCAAAACCTTCCTCTTATATATAAAACAAGTGCCTAGTCTATTCATTCCATTTATGGAACTAGCAGAGACATTGGAAAATTGCAAGAAATCAGAAAAAAATAAACAAATGTGATTACTTAAGAAATATATAGTATGAGGATCTGAGCATCAGGAATAAAAGGGAGGGGAATGTTATGAGATACATAACATATATATATACACATATATGCACAGACATATGTGTATGCATATGTATGTGTCTGTGCATATACATGTAAATGTGTATATGTAAGATTCTGTGTATACATATATATATACATAATTTTAAACAGTAAGTACTCATAAGGATTGAACTTACTCAAATGATCCAAGATAACCTGAAAACAATCAGTACCTTAGACATTCATCCCTCAGTCAGCTTTTCAACCTGAAAGTCCATCTTTATTGACTGTTATCAAGGATTTCACTAAAAAAGAGTAGTACCAATTTATGCTATCACCAGAAATGCAAGGGACTAAAATTTTACTGCAGCCTCATAAAACTAGATATTATCTTTTTCAAAAATATTGCCAAAATATTATGTTGTGGCTCATTGCTTTTTTTATTTATTTATTTGTCACTTGAAAGGTTAAACAATTTTTTTTGTTTTGCTACTATTTATTATTATATAATTCTTGGAGGGAGGAGATTGCTTGATCACAAATATTTCTCATTTTTACTAAATTTTAATATATTGTAATAATTACTTTAGAGAATAAAGATGTAGTTAATATGGCACAAAGAACTTTAACATAGTTTTTGTTTTATTTTCGCCTTTTTACATATAAAGGTTTTATATGGCAACTATGTTAATATTTTTGATAGTTATTTGATTTTTGTTTCTGAGTTCTCCTAATACAGGAAATTACTTCTAATTCATTATTGTTATAGCTATAACTATTGCTAAACCTAAACTTTTTTCTGTTCCCCTTATCTATATGCCTAACAGAACCACACCATTTTTATTATTTTAAGTCACTTTATCAATTAATCTTAAGAAAGTTAAAATAATTTTATCGAGGTCTAAGAAACTTGCATTTTCAATTGCAGTGTGCTTTTTTGCACACATAAGAATGCAGAGGGACAAAAAGGGGAACTGGAGTAATATGACAATGAGAACTTTCAGTCTCAGAAGTACGAGAATGTTTTCAAAAGGTAATAACTGATTAATTAACCTATGTACATCCTCATGTAGTTCACATGATTTGACAAATTAAAACTTCTTATTGGGTAATGTAACCTTTTAACTAATCCTAAAAGAGGCATTGGTTGATTAATACAAAATCCTAAGAGATTCTAATGGATATTACAGAAAGTTCAAAAAGCCCCATTTAGGTTATAGGAAATTGACATTAACAAACAAAAAGTCAGGACAAAGTCAGAGCCCAGAAGTGCAAAGAGTGAGGCAACTTTTATCATTACAAGACACCCAAATTGCAGATGCTTAATGAAAAGTGCAAAGTAGATACTCGGTTGTCCTCCATGGAGGAAAATCTTGAAAGCTTGATATAATTAAATGTATTAAACATGATCTGAAAAATCTATTTTACGTTAAATGTTGAAACCTGACTTTTAATTTCATATACATTTTTCTCCTTATGTAGAGCTTGCACTGTACCAAGTACAGTCGTAAGGGCTTTTTTGGTTACTATCATAATTGTAGGCAATTATTAGTGTACTTGCTCAAGCCAGAATTCTCCTGAGTTTAGAATCTCAAGCTCTGACTCTTATTTGGTGACTATAAGCAAGTAACTTGACCTTTCTATGTCTATTAATAGTATATAGTTATTTCTAAACAAATGTTTTGCTATTATTCAATCTTTGACAATTTTTGCTGATTTTTAATTGAAAACAAAAAACCTTCCTTACTAGATTTATTAAGCTTCAATATTGAATGTTGGCATTATCACACTTCATTTTCCATTATTTTTTAGAACAATTATGTAGTTTTTCTATTATGCATAAGACTACTCTTATGCAACATGTACCACTCATAATGAGCCACAGAGTTGTAAATGGATATAATTATTGAAGAATAAAGGAACATGTTTCTGTTAAATCCCTTCTATTTTAATCCTTGCTAAATTTTCATTTCTCTCCTTCCTTCCCATTCAAGTGTGGCTTTCCTGAGCTGAAATTAAGATGTTTATTTGTATAATAACAAGGATAGAAGTAATCATGAATGAAAGAGAAAGAGAGAAGTAGCTGTTTAAAATCCTTTGAATAGTTGAAAGCTCTAATAAACTCCTTCTCTTCTTCTGATGTATACTTTGAAGTAGAAAGAAAGGGATTGCCAAAATGTGGTTGCCTAAAAACATACTTAGAAGGAGACTTGGGAAAAGAAAGAACACATTATTACAAATGCCAGATTTAATGAGAGCATCACAGAACTAGATGTCTCTTATGTAAGGATATAAAGAGTCTTTGTCAAATTATTCAGATTATACTTAAATGTGCAACAAGTTGAGATTATAGTAAGAGCATTTTCCATCCTTAAAAAAAGTAGCTTTAGGGTAAACTTATGCAAATAAAGCCTTTTAAATATTTCAGTTTGCTGAAATTGATGTTAACTTTTTATGATCTCTTCATTAAACTTAATTCCAATGACAGTTCTTTTTTTTTTAAATTTCAGAATATACAGGGGTGCAAACACTTCGGTCACATAAATTGCCTTTGCACTTCCTGAGTCAAAGCTACAAGCATGCCCATCACCCAGACAGCACACACTGCACTCATTAGATGTGAATATACCCATCCCCTCCTCCCCGCTCCCACCTGCCCAATCCCAGATGAATATTACTTCCATATGTGCACATAAGTGTTGATCGATTAGTACCAATGTAATGGTGAGTACATGTGGTGTTTGTTTTTCCATTCTTGTGATACTTAGAAGAATGGGCTCCAGTTCTATCCAGGTTAATACAAGAGGTATTAGTTCACCATTTTTTATGGCTGAGTAATACTCCATGGTATACATATACCACATTTTCTTAATCCACTACCAATGACAGTTTAAATAGCCACAGACAAACCTTGTTGGTTTCACCATCAGCTCGCTCCCAGTGAAAATTTAAGATGAAAGCCGAGAGCTGGTGAGTAGGGCTTGGGCCCAGTATCCTAACAGTGGAAACAGACGCTGTTGGTCCAAGATCAGGACCACTGCTAGTTCAAGCTGTATCCTCCACAGTTCCAGAGCCTGTTATCATTCATTCTAGCCAGCTTGTATTTGCATTTGTCTGCTGCGTATTTTTTTCCTGTCTTTGTTTTCCTCTTGCACAGGTGACCCTCTTTTCTTCTCTCTGCCTTTCAAAATTCTGCTAATCCTCTAAAACTCTTTTGTCCCATATTTTCTCAAAACACTAACTGGTAATCTGATATATGATGGTGTCTGATTTTTCTTTTGCGTTTTGCCCTTATCACTTACCGTTTATATCATATTGTGCTTCTGTTGTTGGACACACCAATAAATTGACCATGGCATTGTATTATGCGCTGTGTTTTTAACTGTTCCATGTAGAATCTTAAAATCTTAGGGAAAAAAATCTTTGCTTACTTTAAAAAATCTGGTATATTTTCTCGCAATGGATAAATGTTTACTTCTTTTCTCATCTTGGCTGTCAGAAAGTTTGTAACTAAACCTTACCTTGGTTATATTAACTATGTAATATATTTGACAAGTTTATTCTATATTATATTTTTCCCTTGCATCTGTATTTATTATTCTAATATATAGCAGACAGATCATTTATTTTATTTATATTTTACTATATATTGCTTATTCTTACTATATATCCCCCTCGATTATTTTCTATAATGACTAGATGAAATAAGTGGATGTGAAATTAGAGATTACTAATCTCATGCTCCCAACCTTAAGAACATAATAATCATTTCATTATAAGAAGTCGTGAATTCTTTTCTCCACAGGTAGGTAACACATTACTAGGCAATCCTCTCCATTTTCTGAAAAGTCTAGCTCTTTAAATTTCATTCTTAATGTTGAAAAAAGACCTGCTTCCCTAAAACTTCTACTCACTAGGACCATTCTGTTATCTTATAGTTGAAGCAAGTAAATACAATTCTTCTCCAACATGGCCCTTCAAATATGTCACCAATGACCCTTTACATTCAATTTAGACATCCACGTCTCCATCAACTGTGCCTATATGACATGATTGCCAGATTCCTTATCCCCATGATCATCCTTCTCTGGATGCTCTTTAATGTCCTTCCTAAAATTCATGCCAAGGGCAAGACTCAGCACTCTAAGAGTGGCCTACCAGAATGGAATAAGGACACAGTAAGATTTTCATACTATATATTTTGGACATTGAACTCTGGCTTATTTATACTAAATGTGGACTGATATATAGATAATTATCCCTTTTTCTCTTGATACCAATCTTTGACACTTTGGAAGGTCATTCACACCTTTCTTAGAAAATGAATGAAAGAAAAAAGAAAGAAATAAAATAATACTAAGATCAATCCATTTTATGTTTTGCTCCACTATTAAAGTATAATCTAATTGGGATAATAATTTTTATTCATGAAAACATCACAGAGGATTATGATATAAAGGATTTTTTATGAAGCAAATACTAAAGCTATATGGGGTATATGTGAGAAAATTGAGTGAATTTTCAGCAGTGAATGAATACGATATTTTGCTTCTCCACCACCATTAAAAAGAGAAGCCCATAAACACTTATGTGCTTATTTATTGCTGTATAGTACTTTTGGCTTTCCTAGGTTTTTCTTTGAAAAATACTTTGAGATATATCTTATTGTTAATAAAATAAATAAAATAATTCTTACATGAAGGTTCTTCAGATTCTTAAAGTCACCATCTTTGATTTCAGTTATTTTGTTGTTTTGCAGGTCCAGCAGTGTTGTGTCAGGGGGAAGATCCTTTGGCACTTTGTCCAGACCTAGCATAAGAGTAAAAGGAATATGTAGTTAATAATAAAGGACACACAACTACAGAGTCATGAAGGTTGTATTTACCAAGAAATGAAGTCATGATGGTAATTTTATCAGAAACATTTTTCTTCTCATAAGAATTATATTAGTTATAGTTTAAAATGTTTGCATTATCTTTTCCAACCAAAATTTCAAATGAATTTTTCTATTTAATTATAAACTGAACATGACACTTTCCTCATATAATTATTCTTGTACATAAGAGGGAAATTGTATTTTATTAGGGCATGGGCCAAATCTCTCAGTATCTATTGTGTTTTACCTCATTGTTCTTGTATTAAAAAGCAATTCCTTTGATAAATGTTCAGCATGACTGATTTGTAAATCTATATATTTCTATATAAATACACTTTTGATAGAGAATTAGTCTAGCTAAATCATCAGTTATAAAGATCTTTTTGATACACCTAACACTGTCACAGATCTATACTTAAAATGACAATTATATGAACATGTAACTAAGTTGTTGTGTCAAGAACTTGAAAGTTTATCCAAACTTTTGAAAGAACAGTTATTTCAGCTTTAATTGCATGCCAAAACAATATCAGTTTTAGTTGATATTTTATAACCAACAGATATGTGCTAATTAGAATAGAATAAAATAAATTTTGTAGTATAGCTTCTCCAAAATTAATTTTATGAAGCATTCCTTTTGGACTTTAGATTTAGGTCTAACTAAACAAGTTATTGTTTTTAGTTTATAAATGTAAGCAGAATGATTAACCAAATGTTCCATGGTATTAAAAAATATTTCAATAGTCATTCAACTATATGTATAAGGATGAATCAATATTATTGAAAAGGTATGTCATTTTGAATAAATCGTTATGAATATTAATGGAGAAAAATGTTAAATGACGTCTTTTGCCTTTCTCTCTTCCATTGGCATTATTCCATATTGATGTAGGATATTAAGTAAAAGTTTGGTATTTTATTAAATAAAATATAATAATTTAGATATTTTAAGATTTCATAACATAAATCTCAAATGTTTTCAACCTTTGGTAGAAGCAACCTCTCAATCATATCTGAAATTTGAAGTACTGAAGATCATTTTCTCATTCATTCAACAAAACGGTGACTACCTCCTAGGCACAACCTATTTATTAGATCCTGGGGATATAGCAGAAACAAGACAGATACAGCCCATGTCCTCATAGAAAATATAATTCAATCTACAGTTTTCAATTAAAAATAAAATTAATACAAAGTATAATAATTGCTCTGCTGGGAAGATAACTTTCCATTTTGAGTTTTATCTAAGCATATATTTATAAACCATCATGGTAGCCATATTTCAACTACCTTCATTTCTTCCATTAAATTACAGAAAACCTATCTAAAATCTCCTACTTCTGAGTTCTTTCCAAATAATTTTTTGATCACAATATCACTGCTCTGTTGGTAATGGGAAAAATGTCTTGTTCCTTATTCAGTGACTGGTTATCTTTATAAATTTGAATACCAAAATGCAAGTGATTCTGAACTTGCATAAGTACATAACTCACTACAGAAAGAGTTCCCACAGGAATAACAAGAATGAAGTGGTTTTAGTGATGAACAGTAATACACTAGAACAGCTACCTTGTAGGAGGATATTTAACAACACCAAGCAGCTGTAATCATTGCCATTTTTGGAAATGTCAATTTGTTAATTTCATGCAATTAGAAGTAGTAGACTTCTGCCAAATCTTTGATAATTAATGTTCTCCAACCAACAAAAGACATTTCTTTTCATTTGGAATATAGTTACTACATTTTATCATTATTTTTTTGGCTTCTTTAACAAAGTCTTAATTTCTGCTGTGCTTACTTTTATTCATTGGTGAACTTAAATTCTAGTGACTTTCTTAATATTTGGTCAATGCCAACTGCAGATAAAAATTAAGATTTTTAGGGAAAGAATGATGTGTCTGGATGGTTGACAATTTTGGTTGTCATCCTAATATTTTATAACAATAGAAACTGCTTGAGATGAATAATACACATTTTATTTCTAAAGATTTAGAATAAAAAATACCATCTTCAGCATTGTAATTTTTGCAGTTTAGTTCTTGGAGAGCCAGCCATTTTAATGATTAAAATCATAATCCCACAACTTGCTCTGAATTACCAGTAAATTCATATCTATTTGGGATATTTAACATATAAGTATTTTATTGTAATGTTTTATGTAGTTTTAGAGTTCATTTTAAAAATTCATTATATTCATTCATTTATTTATTTAGACACAGGATCTTGCTCCGTCACTCAGGCCGTAGTGCAGTGGCATGATCATAGATAGCTCACCTCATCTGCAATCTCAAACTCCTGCGTTCAAGCAATCCTCCTGCCTCAGCCTCCTGGGTAGCTAGCATTACAAGTGCATGCCACCACACCCAACTAATATTTTTTCTATCTTTTTGTAGAGATGATTTCTTCATATGTTGCCCAGGCTGATCTTGAACTCCTGGCCTCAAGTGATCCTCCTACCTCTGCCCCTCAAAGCATTGGGATTACAGGCATGAGCCACTATGCCTGGCCTAAAAATCTAAAATGTGTTATTTTGTTTACCAATGAGATAGGTAAAGCAGTTTATAATTCCATTTTTTAGATGATTTTTAGAAAAGTTTGAATGACATGAACAAGCTCATCTATCTGGGAATGACAAAATGTGGACTAAAGCAGCAGTCCCCAACTTTTTTGGCACCAGGGACCAGTTTCATAGAAGACAATTTTTCCACAGACCGAGGAGGGGTGGGGTGAGGTGGGGTGGGGTATATGGTTTCAGTACGATTCAAGCTCATTACATTTACTGCGCAGTCAAACCTCCCTGCTAATGATAATCTGCATTTACACCCATTACCCAGCGCTAGCATCACCGCCTCAGCTACACCTCAGATCATCAGGCATTAGATTCTCATAAGGACTGAGCAACCTAGATCCCTCGCATGTGCAGTTTACAGTAGGGTTTGCACCCCTATGAGAATCTAATGCCACAGCTGATCTGATGAGAGGGGGAGCTTACAAGGTGACACAGTGATAGGGAGCGGCTGGCTGCAAATACAGATGAAGCTTTGCTGCTGGACCACTGCTCACCTCGTGCTGTGTGGCCTGGTACTGGTCTGAGGCCTGCAGCTTGGGGATCACAGGATTAAAGGACAACTCTCTGGCTTCCAGCATGATATTTTTGTCTGTCATACCTACCTGTAGCTCCAGAAAGAATTGTTCTGTCATCAGATCCAGTCACATTCTATACATTTAAGGGCTAGACAAGGTGCATGGCATGTTAAATAGCTTACTCAAAGACAACCTTAGGCATAGCAAAATAGGGATATTACCCCAATTACGACCTCTTAGAATATTACAAAAGGAAGTGCCCTTAAATATCAGCTAGTTTATGGTTCCCAAATGCTGATCAGGTAGACTCCATGATGAAGTTTTTAATCAGTCTATTTCAAAATAAGAAAAAAAGAAGCAATCTGGTTAGTTTTAATATAAATTCTCTCTCTCTCTCTCTCTCTCACACACACACACACACACACACACACACACACTTCTGAGACTAGTTCCTGCCTCTACTTACATTTCTACTTTTAAGTATACCTCCTTTAAAAGATGATTATGATAACAGATGGCAGGTTGTTGTTATTTTGTTAGGTTAAGTTTTGACCTTAAGAGGAAATTAATTTGGTCAGCACTCAAAAAAGTTTACTTGTTTCAAAAATCTGGAGACTTCTAAGCTAGTCTAATCCCCTCTTTCCATAGGTAAAGAAGTTAAATAGCTTATCCAGTGTGCCTCATGGCTACAGTAGACCAAGGACCAAGACGGTTTAAGTCCTCACTCTAGAACTGTGTGGTGTGCCATTTATGCCTGTGATCATTGTGCATATTTTTTTTTAAAAAAATACTGATCTACAACCAGCCCTTGAACATACTGTGCTCGTTCTTAGCTACTCAATTTTGTTTCTACAATGCATATTTTATGGTAAGCTCATTCATTTCCTTCTATTTCCATTCTAACAATCCTTTAACACTCACTCCATAGTCCCCCTCCTGAACAATATTTACCCTAACCACCCCAGATAACCATGATCTCCTATCTCCAAATTCTTTTTAAGCTATTGACTTATAAGATTTGTTAGATATACTGTCCTGTATTTCAGGTTTTTTTTTTTTTTTTTTTTTCCCCCTGTAATTCCTGGGTAAGCAGGACAAATGACTGTTTTTCATTAGAGCTTTGGTCTGGATATTTTGCCTTTCCAATTATTTTATTTTAAAGTCATTCTGCCTGGATGACCCACGGTGAAAAATGCATGAGCATTGCTTTGAGATCTCTTCTGCCATGTTTTTTTATAACCATCTCTCCACATCCTACTATCATGGGGGTTCTTATTTTTCCTAAGAAGAATTAAGATACAACTGACTATGATGATCATAATTTTCTTTCTGATACTCCTTTGGCCAAGAACATTGCATAAATGAATGCTAATATCAAATATGTCATTTCCATTATAAGCACCTGAAAATTGATCTCACTTTCTTCTGTGTCTTTGACATATTTGTGAAGCACCTTTTGTCACATATGTGTCTGAAGAAGATTGCCTTTTCTGTCTTATATGGCAACTAATCCATTGGTAACAGTTTCTTTGCATGGCATATATTTCCCTGGGGAAGGATCAATTATAAGCCTCCAGATGAAGAAACATATCCTGATTCATGGATTTGTATTGTCACAAACAAACAAATGAACAAACAATTAATCCTAAATATACTCTAACCTAGGTTAAATTTAACCTGATCTAGATCTAATTTAGCCTCTAGATCTAAATTCCACTTTCCAGGAAATAGATCAAAGGAACATGGTAAAGTTCACTAAAGAGATGGATCCAACAAAATCTCAATTACTTCAACAAATAACTCGCAAGGCAAAATGCAGAAATGGCGAGACTATAGTTTAAAAAATACTTAAGAACTATTTTTAAAAATGCAATGTATGTACTTCATTTGGATCCAGATTTCCATAAACTATAAAATATGCATTTACAATATTTATGAGATGATTGGAAATGTGTACATTGAATGACCATTTAATGTTAAGAAATTATTGTTATTTTGGGGTGTGATCTAGTTGTTATAATTATTTTATTTAAGAGTTTTATTTTTCAGAGAAACATACTGATATGTATATTGTTGGATAAAATAATAGGATAACTGGAATTTACTTCTAAATGGCATGGAGGGGGAAAGCGGGTGGAGATACATAGAAAAATAATGGCATTAGTTGATACTGGTTGAAAGTCTGTGGTGGGGACACAAAGGTCTCACCTTATTCTGTAGAACTTGCAGATTTAAAAATGTTTCCATAATAAGTTCTTTTTACAAGACTGTTATTTGAATTTCAATCCTGGTTCCGCTTCTTGATTCCTAAGATCACTAGACTTGTTGTTTAAACTCTCTGTGCCTCAGTTTTTCTATGTCTTTCACAGAATTTTTTCTGAAAATTCAATAAGCTAGTCTACAAAATAATGTTGTACCATATTGCACAGCAGGGTCTCAATGACTGCTACCTACAATTATTATCCACAGGAAAAACAGAGTGTGCAGCTCCAATTATCCAGCTGATTATTAGTCTGTAAATCTTTTTTTCTGTACAATTATAATGTATATTGTCTTGGAGGCTGAAATTGTTTTTCATGTATGTGAAATATGGATTTTTCATGTAAAGATCTTGGTCCTAGGCTGGTTTTTCTTGTTAGTCATTTCCTGGTCTTGCTGTATTCATCATTGTTCCCATAAAGTCTAGGGCCTTTGGAGAGCTTGTCTACTAAGCTCCTTTCTGCCTTTGGATAGGAAGCCTTCAGTTTAGTAAGCACATGTTCCCCATCAAGTTGTTAGATCTCTCAAAAACTGTTCCGGCTCAATTCAACCCTATTTTAATGGCAGCAAATGCTACACTGTTTTGCAAATCTATAAAATAGTAGTCTCTGTTTATACATCTTTAGAGACAGAATTACCTGGGTTAAAATCAAGTCACCCACTAACTAGAGATGGCTGGAACCTATAAGTTAGCATCCCTCAGCCTCTAACTCCTTATCTGATAATACTAAGCCTGAAGTTGAGGTAGAAATACAATAGAGCTAAGGATTATTTTTGATGATTAAAAATTATTTATTTGAACTAAAATTAATGTTAAGAGTATAAATCAGGTAGTATTCTATGAAAAAAGTTACTCAACCTTAAATTTTTAAACTTCCAAATAAACAAATCCTACTTTAGTCATATATTATTGCACGAATTATGCATGACTTTTAACTAAATAATTCCTATTGATACTGATGAATTTTATGGTTAGTCATAAAATTACATGCAAAATAAGATTAAGCACTTCAAATGATATATCAATTAGCCAGGCAAAATACGCTTCAAAGATGTTCTATAATAGTAACAAAGTCATGGGGATATGACTTAATGCTTTTCTTACAATCTCAAGTTGAAGATTTAAGTAACTATGGAGTTCACTTGTAAATTAATTTAAATATAATATATTTAATCTCTTAAGTAGTTTGTAATTGTTAAATAATAATCTTCATGGGGGACAGGTAATATCTGTAGACATTATTTGTATAATACATAATTTATGCTCATACTTATTAAATACATTAAAAATGTATATAAGTCTAAATATGTAGATAATTGTATTTTCTAAAGATGACATTAATTAAATTTCCTATTCAACGTGCTCTTCTACCATAGGAATTTATCCCAATCCCATCAAGAGGTGAAATCTAATTCCCCTTCCTTCCCTTTGAATTTGGGATGGCCTTATGATGGCTCTGGGAATCAGCAGGCTATGGCGGAAGTGAAATACTATGACATTTGAGACTGGGTCAGAAAAGGTTGTACAGCTGCTATCCAGTTCTCCTGAAATGTTTGCTGTGAGATAGCCAGGGGCCATAGAAAAAATATGTCTACTCTGAGACCACTATGCAGGAGAGGCCACCGGAGGCACTCCAGATGACAGACCAGCTGAGCTCTCAGAGGACAGCAGGGACAACTGTCAGTAATGAGATTGAACTGCCTTGGGTGTCTAGCCCAGGCTAGCCTTCCCATGCCTACGTTCCCAGCTGTTTGACTGCAGATGCATGAGAAACCTCAAATGAGAACAGCCTGTCTGAGCCCTTCTCAATTTTATCATACCTCAAGTCAGGAGTAAAATAAAATTATTTTATTAAGCCACCATGTTTTGGGGTAATATTTATTCAGCAATAGTAATAGGAACAAAGTAGTTTCCTAAATTTAATTTTCAATGAACATCATTTAATATAATTCTAAATTTTCCATTAAAACATGGTATTTCCAAGGTAGATTGAATTAGTTATGTTCTCTCCCAATTTAAAGAAGATAAAGTAAAAAGAACCTTATCTTCTTTAAAATATGAGTATTTATTAAAGTAAATAAGACTTTACTTCTGAAATTACCATAAAATTATCTCTGAATAAAAGCTAGTCAAAAATGTACTCCTTTTTTTTCTTTCTTCTTTTGGTTGTCTCAGTGATGAATAGCATTGTTCTGCTAGCAAATGTCAGCAATCTGGTAAACATCACGTTGGACAAAGGCCAGATCATCCTAAAACATCAAGCTTTTTTTCTGCCATGTGGCAAGTGTCCAAACTCCAAGATTTATTCTTACTGATTTCCAACATTTTTTTTTTATAATTCTGCCTTCGACTTCATAATTACAACAATGGTGGTACAATTCAGTTTTTGGCAAATGAGCAAAATAACATTTAGGAGCCCCAGCCCCAGTAAAAATCCTTTCTGCTCAAGGCAGGAATATTTCCCACTTTCTCACTTAAAAATGGCAATTTTATTGTGGTCTCAGTTAGACAAGGCTTTGGAAACAGAAGATTCCTCCCTTTAATTTCATTCTTTTCCCAAACAAACTCAAAAGACTGTCTAAGCTTTTTGTTTTTATGGTCATCCTCAAAGGAAAGAAGCAAAGGGAAAAAGCAGGACCAGAGCTCCATGACTTCTGTTTCCTAATCAGCTATGTTCCCTCCTGTTCCAGCTTGGCAGAGTCAAAAATATTGTAGAATCTTCATCCAAGCACTCATCCAAGCACCAAGCTATGTGTACATTCATTTATTCATTCATCAAGCATTTACTGATGTTTAAGAGCCTAGCAAGTATACAGCACTTGGTTGAGCAGAGTCTACAAAGATAAATTATCACCAAATTTCCCCTGGTGAAGAAAGAAGATAGATGTAGAACAAAGTGGTTAAAAGATATTGAATAATTATATGTATGTACACACAACTGATTATTATAGAATAATGAAGGCAAATTTAGATTATAGTGAATGCACAGAAGTAGACAAGCTGCAGAAGTTATCTCAAGGCAGTCTTCAGACTAAGTCAAAGTTAACTGAGTCTTGAGTGTTCAGTATAGTTGCTGCAGGTCTTTCTCCTTTTATTAAGAATGGATTGCAAACTGGTTTACTTTCTTTATCCTTATTTTCAAGGAAATGTATAACCTTCTTGCTACTCTTTTTGAAGGAGAAAAGTTAAGATTAGAGGGTTTCATGGTTTTCCTCTTTTACCCAGGGAATTGATATTCCAGCTAAAGCATTCCCACCGTGTCCCCTGGAGCCAGGGCTGTTCTTCCAAAGGAGAATGCATCACAGCTGCAGTCTAACAAAATGCCTTGATCCCACACAGCTGCCTCTCGTTCCCTCCTGGGGCAGAGAAGGAAACCAGGGATATGTCAGTTCTCAAGTCAAGGAGACAGATGCCGCCACCTTTGGCCTTCTCTAACTCCTCTCATCCTCCTCCCCATCTTTAACCCCTTTAGGCAGGAGACTTGATTATCTGGGTCACATTTGAGCATTACTTATGCTTCATCCGGGGATTGAGTATCGGCCATACTCCACCCCTACCTAATGCCAATTTAGGTAACACACTAGGCATGCTCTGTGCACAGCCTTCTCCCTGTACCGTGTTTTGGAGATAAGCTTTGATGCATCTGAAACTGAATGAGGGACACCCCACATCCCTGCTACTGCAGAGCCAGACATAAACTATGAAGGCAACTGAGCTTCTAGCATTCTGTCTTCCCCTCTACAAAACAATGCTGATTCATTTTTTCTGGGTTGATTTCATGGGAGAAGTCTAACGGTTCATTTACCCTAATATATAAGATCTGCTTCTGGAAAACCAGTTTCCCCAGCCAAGCAAGAAGCTGTGGTATATTATGTCTCAACCGATAACCACTGGCAAAATTTTCACCAGTTCAAACGAAACAACTGAAAAAGAAGAAACTAACTTTATGTAATTTATAAAGATTGTGATTTCTTCGCAGATATTTTTAAATTAAAATAATCCTTTGCATTATGAGGTACAGCTTAGGAACCAGCAGTTATTTGTAATGATTTTACGTGGCAAAATTAAATGTGTTCCATCTTCTGGAAGCATTTCTAAAGGGCAAAGCATGTGGGCTGTAAATTGTTTATGATTATAAGATAGCCAAATGCTTTATTGTTCTCAACTCAATCAAACCAATTTTGTTACAAGGAAATTGGTTTGGAGTACACTGAATTGCTTGATACTTGTACAATTTTTTGCTTCTTCTCTATTTACATTTCAAGATGGTGTGACCCTTTTTAGAGGGAATGGGAGAGAGGGTATTATTTTGTATCCAGCTCGAAAAGCCATATATTACTAGGAACTCTCAATTTCAAGTTGAAAATAAAATTACATGTCAGAAATAGCCTTGTGTTGTTAGCCAACTTGGTCTAAGATGGTAAATGAAATATAACAGTTACTATGATACACACTTTTCCATATATTTTCTATTCTTACCAAGTGAAATAAGATATATTTCCGTTTATCAAATGAGGAAACAAGGTTTTAAAAGTTTCAAAGTTACAGTCACAGCTAGTAAATGGCAAAGCAGAATTTGAATTCAGAGGTGTTTAACTGCATAACCCAAGTTTTTTCCACTATTAAATAATTTTAAGAGGTATTTCAATTTTTTTTGCAATTTATCAATAATTATAAGGAAATATATCAATAATTATTACTTTAATTCTGGAGAATAGTCAAAAGACAATGCTTATGCTTATTCAATTTGTCAAGTTTGATTTGCATTCCAGCAGTGAGATGAAAGTCATTACCAAATTATGCTACCTGGTGACACCTGACCCAAAGATGAATGGCTGAGCCAAAGAGTATACAAGCAAGGGAAACTGTCTTCCTTCAAGATACCAAGCACATAAACATAGCATCTAATCAAGAACAATATTAGGATATTTTTAAAAGATTTGACACGAATGAGTTACATTGTGGGTTTATTATTTTAAAATAGCCCATAGATTTCTGAATTTGCTAATCCTACATTTATTTTCAATGTTATTTTTATAAATGTTATAAAATTAAGAGTAAATTGTTTTATGTCTTAGAAGGATAGAGAAAGAAAGAAGAGAAGATATAAGTCTCATATAATTCTGGTTCAAATTACAAGCTAAATTGCAATAAATTCAACAAAACAATTTGGCCAACATCAATGGACAATTCACATTCACCTTTTCAAGCCCCCATGCTCTAGAAAATCCCATTTCAAAACTGCTCTGATAAATTAGAGTTAGGGACTAAAACAGTCATTGCGTCTTCCAGAAGGCCTCACATTTTCCCATGGAGTAATTACTTAATTTTAATTTCACAATTTTTACTTCTTAGTTTTGAAAGAACTGTTAAAAATTTTGATGCTCACCATCAAATTGGTATTAACTGATCAACACATAAGTGCACATATAAGAATAACATCTATTGGTTGTCAGGCAGGGGTGAGGGGGAGGGGGAAGAGGGGATGGGTATATGCATACACAAAGAGTGCAATAGGTACCATCCGAGGGATGGACACACTTGAAACTCGGAGTTGGGGGGGGCGGGGTGCAAGGGCAACATACGTAACCTAAACATCTGTACCCCCATAATATGCTGAAATTAAAAAAAAGATAGAGAAAAAAAAATTTTGATGCTGTTTAACTTTGCCAAAACTATTTCTTAGATGAAAAAAACAATCACACATTTTAATTAAAAGAAGTTTGTTTTACATTAAATATTGTTCATATAATAAGATGACAAAGGACTATTGTCTTTCAACTCTGTAGCTGCTTTCTGCTCGTTAAAAGCTCTGGCAGTGTAGACCTGAAGACAACGTTAGTCTTTGACACAGATAAGCACTAACATTGGACGTGCTCAAGCGCATTTCATTTTTTCTTTATTGTAATAATTCAAGCTTCATTCTCAGATCACTAGAGGACATAAAACGAAGAATAAAATACATTCCCTTTAGAAGGATTGAAGTTGCCCACTTCTCCTTCCTTGCTTTCTTTCTACCTTGCCTCATCTTTACTTCACATAATCATCATATAATCAATGCATGCATGAGCTGCTGCTATGAGCCAGGTACCCCACACATATAATAACATCTCGACGACTGTGATTTTTCTAAAGGTGTCAAGGCGCTCAATAGCTTTCCAAGATCATAAAGTAAGCAAGAGTTAAACAGTAGTTGAAGATATGAATAGAGTTAGTTTTCTTTAAAGGCAAGTGGATTTCTCTCCCTTTTAAGCAGTGCATTTTCATCTTAGAAACCATCTGACTAAAATGTTTACAATACGTTTAAACATGCATCTTTGAAACAATAAAGATTAAAAATGCCTTGGGTGAGGCCACTGCTCATTGGAACTTAGTTCTCTTAGTTAAACATGATTTCTAAAAACAAATCATTCTTACAATCTTAGCTACTTGCTTAGTATATAACAGCCCTAAACCTAAGTGTAATAAAGGAATGACGTACACTTTGGACTCTTAGAAAAAAGATAGCATATGTAGAAAACATTCTCATCTAAAAACAGAACAATAACAACAACAAAGCTGTATCATAACACTCCCAGGTCAGGGAACTTGATGTTTCCTATGACTACATTTTTTTTTTTTTTTTTTTTACTTGTGAGCAATAGGCTTGTGCCTTTTCCATGATAGAGAATTGGAAAATTGACCCAATGCTTTCATCAGGGTCAAGCTTTATGAAATAGTTTTCATAGAAACAAATGGAAACTATGTTTATGAAAAAAATAAAACATCAGTAAAGTGACTAGCCAACTCTTCCCTCCTTAAAATCATCAACCCTTCATGTTTGATAATTTATATAGTGGGAGTAATAATACATCCTTTTAACCTTATTCTCAGAGGCAAAGTGAAATTTAACTTGCATCACATTTCTTGGGAATTTGGCCATCTCAATAATTTCAGAAAAGTTTATTCCAAATACATCCTACTATATCCATCAAATGATGATTTCTTTGTTCTGATTTTTTTCAAGCCCGTTATTTTTCCTACCCAAAACAATAATGCAGACAATAATCATTTTTAGCTGCTTATAAAAGTTTCTAAAAAATTTGAAAGCAATCCAATCTCTCTTATTGTGAATACGTTATTTAAAAAGGAATAGTCGTCACCACTAAAATATAAGATTCACAAGAACAGGGGTTTGCTCATCCCTTCCTCCCAAGGGCCTAGAACAGAACTGACCCATAGTAGGCTCTCAGTATATTTGCTAGATGAGCGAACAAATTAAGCTGGTGGAGTTATGCTGTAGCCTTTTGAAAGTCTTTATACACACCTTTTATTTGGGTTTTAAATGGCTATAGAATAAATGTCAGCATTGAAGAAGCTATCTCACTGTTTGTTTTTTAGTTGTTATTATTGAATATGTTTTATGTTTTTCTGGCTTTCTGCATGTAGTTTATTCCATTCATAGAATCTGGTGGCCTTTTTTTTCCCAGCAAAATACTGTTAGAAAACATGTTCTGAGTAAATACAGGGCTTCTGAAAGACATACCTTACTATGCTATGGGATTTCTTCCATAAGGAAATACACCATGGCAGAATCATACTATAAGGATTATTTTTTTTCTTTTTTCTTTTCAATAAGAAAATATACCAAAAGAAAAGAGGAATGTGAATCAGCTATTGTGTAAACTAAGTTCATTACCCTCTTGCCCAGCCACTGGGGCTTCAAACTTTCTGGAGACTTATCTTCTAAGTATACTGCTCTTGGAATTTCCAGACTAAATTTTTCTTAAAAGATGATAAATCAAACTGTCTTTAAAGTGTTAGGCTTAAGATATATGCTCCAAGATTATACTGAATATTTACATCATACCTTACTTGTAAATATTTTCCTTTGAAATTTTCTGAAGACTCTAAACAGCTGGATTACAAAATGCCAAAGGTAAAAGCAAAACTAAGACCCAGAGATTAAAGGCGCATTTTGGTACTTGAAAGATAAGGTTTTGTTGTAAAATTTTACTTGTTTTGCTTTTGATAACTGCATACTTTACAATTTAGTAATGTTAAAATCTGTTATCTGCACTAAGTCAAGAGTGGAGAGACTGTCCAGGTTTTCTTAATATCTAAGATTTTACAAAAGCAAATCATAGAACATAAGAAAGACGTCATTTTGTTCAAAATTTTATTTTGTAGAAGGAGGGCCACGAAGCTCAGAAAGATTTATAAAATTGATTTGTCTAAGATTGCAAAGTGTTGGAGCCCTGACTGAAAGAAAAGAAAAAGAAAGAAAGAGAGATAAAGAAAAGAAGAAAGAAAAAGAAAGAAAGAAAGAAAGAAAGAAAGAAAGAAAGAAAGAAAGAAAGAAAGAAAGAAAGAAAGAAAGAAAGAGAAAGAGTCTCCTAACTTCAAAGCTGTTTCTCTTTCTATCCTGTTCTGCTTCCTTTGCTCCTCATTAGGTGGCACTGTCTCTCACATTTGGAATTGCAGAGATTAAAGCTGAAAATGCTAAACTCTCAGAGGCGCCACTCGCATGAATTAAACAAACAAGGTAGGTGAAGGAAGCCTGCATCCCACTCACCCAAATCAGAACACTGGACAACTCGAAGATGGCATTGGCAGCGGAAAGGACACACTGGTCCCAGAGGCTCTAATTCAGGAAGTTCAGGAGCGTGCTCTTCTGGGCCTATCCCAGAAGCCTCATCTTCTAGCATAAAGTCAAATAAGCCTCTCTGTTGAAACGGTCCGGCCCAGGAAACTTGTGCAAGCAGGAGGAAGATGATAGTGGCCTTCATGATTTATCTCATGTATTTTCACAACCAGGGTACCTGGGAAACAAATGAAAGGTTTAAGAAAAGTAGCATTGCCTAGTCTGCGTGTTATTATTTGTGTAATGCCCCACATTGGGCATTTGGGTGAACACAGAGAAAAGAGCAAAAAATAATATTTAATTTATTAAGAAGCAGAGCATTAAAAATGTATTTGCAAAAGTGATAAGGTACATTAAGCAACATTTGCACAGCTATTTACTTACCAAGAGAAATTTGAATAATTATTTAAATCTGCTTATTTGAAGTTTGGGTCTGAATTAAGATAACATACTGTATATTCAAATCATTTGCAAAATTGTCATGATAATAAATCATATTGGACTTTTGAATGCTCACTTAACACATGCCATACTGCGGTCAAATAAAATGTTGCCTACACATGAGAGATCTCCAGTTTCTGCATCATATCTCAGGAGGCTAATCTCGTTTCTCCATGCTACTACATTTATCTTGGTCCAGGCCCTTCTCACCACTCCCTGAAGTATTGCAAGAGATTCTAACCCATTTCTGCCTTGAATATTTCCTCTACTCCAGGCCATCTTCCACTTTGCTGCCTGAGTCATCTTTTTAAAATTAAATTTCATCTTATTAATTTCTACTGCAAACCACTTGTTGACCTTCCACGGCTTGCCAATGATGTCCACATCCTCTGTGCTGTATGTAAGACCACTCTTAATTTGGTGCCAACTGATAGTTCTAGCCACATTTTTCTCCATTTTCCCTCTGCTGCCAGTCCTCACCTCAACACTGACACTCCAAGCTACTTGCCATTTAGATTACCTACCTCGTAAGAGCGTTGTAAAGATGGAACGAGATAATAGGCTTCCCTTCTGTGTTCCCTGGCTCATCCAGGCGGGATGCTGCTTCCTTCCTCTTCTCTGCTCCCAAACCACGTTGCTGTTACCTCTTTTAAAGAACTTATCACATAATATTGCAATTTGTTTTGCGTGCTTGGTCTGTCCCCCCCACTAGACGATGTGCTCCTTCAGGGCGTGTCTTATTATTCCTTGTTCTGTACCCGGGCCTTGCACAATATTTTGCACACAAATGACTCAATTGACCATCATTTTATTAACAATATAATTTATTCAATTTGTTCCAAGCAAACAATCTGTCTGATTTTTTAGAACTCAAAATTATATTTTTTTTCAATATCAAATTTCTGGCATAAGAAAGTCATCAAATTGAAAACCTCGACTTGTATAGTAAGATTCACTTTTAGAAATAAATCCATTGTCTAGTTTCCCCAACTGATTATTTTCAATAAGCTAGTAAACACATATCGAAATCCCTAACTGGTTTTTATTTGATTTATATGTTATCTGGTTTTACCAACGGGACATTTTGTAAAACAAACAAACAAACAAAAAGCACAGCTTTGACAAATCTATATAATATTTATCCATATAATATTTACCCCATCTTCAACAAGCACTTACAGATGTATGCATCTATGTTGTTAAATCGACTACAGTGAACTACATAAATCTGAATAACAAACGCATACATGATTGTATAGAAAAAGAGCAACCAATTTTTAAGATAACATATTTTAAAATTCCATTGAAACTATTCTAAGTATTCCCAAAATATATCATAGCTATTACCATTAGTCTTATTTCCTCTACCTTGTATTGTACACTTCTAAGAATCCATATTCAAGCCGTACGTTAGTAAGTAGCGTTAAAGGGTTGTTTTGAGTCATTATCCACTTGTAACATAAGTAAAAAACAAAAACAGAAAGTAAAGAAATTTTTGTACATCTTAATGTATATTCTGGAAATTTTTGCCTAGATTTATTAGAGAGGAAACAAATGATTTGCAATTTCTTACGCTTTTGTTCTTAGTTTATATTTACTACTGAAGTATATCTAAGGTAGCACACATACAATACAGGCTTGTGCCTTTTCATTTTTAAAAAGTACCATAAAGATTATTATTGACACTGCCGCTTTAAGTTCAGTATCAGGTTTTCTCTAGGAGCCCCCTCCCACTCAGTTGCTGAGTTTCCCTTTAAGAGGAGACTCTATTCTTTTGGCAGCCTGTTCACTTGGATTGTAGCTAAGGGAGTGGTTTTCTATCTGTTTCACATTAAAATGCAATGTTTACGGTTTACCACAGGCTTGCTAGCCTTGCATATTTAATGTCTTACAATTTTAGAAGGAAAACAAAGCAAAGTAATTGCAGATTTAATAAATAGCAAGGAGAGTTAATGCAGATGTCTCTTTGTAATCTTTCCTCCAGAGGAGAAAATGTCTGGTTGTTTCACTAACAACCCAAAAAAGGAAATGTTGAGCATTAGCTCAGAGGAATAGTATCATCACTTATATTTGTTTATTCTTGTTAAAATGGTGCAAATTCTCCACATGATGTTCTTTTTGATTGGAGCTGAATACAAACAGGCAGCTTATAGCTTCAATTACTTATTTTTATTTTGCTTTCATTTGCTTGTGTGTGTGTGTGTGTGTGTGTGTGTGTGTGCATTTTAACCCTGAATGCCCCAGGAAAGAATATCAGCACGTCCAAAAATTTTATGTAAATGCCTCCGTGAAAAAAGTTCTTTTAAATTAGTGTCATGATACTTAAAGACCCAGCATCTTAAAGATCTAGCATCTTAAAGACCCAGAATCTTAAAACAATTAATATGAGCTGCTGATACAGATAATTTCCTTAATCATTTCCTTCCTTAATAAATCAGAAATATAAACAGCAAAGAGCAGTTACCCATGTAGAAACCAAAGAGACTATTATTGAGATGATATGCTTTTTAAATTTTACTGAAACTGTTTTAAGTATTTTCAAAATGTATGACACTTTCCGAGATACTAATTGCTAATATAATGTCTCTATTTTACTAAAAGTAGTTGCCATAGTTTATAAATGTTTTATCAAAAATAATAATTTCTGACTCCTAAAACTATTTCAACCCATTAAATTAACTAAGTCATTTAGATCAACATTAGTATAAAATATCACTTAAGCCTTTGGTTTGATTTTCAAAGTCAAAATTTAACTCTCAGGAGATAAATGAAAGTATACATGCAGAGCAAAATTAAAATCTCCTAGCACTAGGATGAATTAAAAGCTTCAACAATAATAGAAATTAAAAAATGAACAATAAAAGTGGCGTTTGTCCATATACAAGGACTACTATAGAAGGCATTTGGCTCTTTTTCTAGTAAAAACAGCAAGAGGAAAAAAAAAGCCACAGGTATTTATATCACTGGGAGCCCACTTAACCAGTGGTCATCGTGTTACCCTGTTTTAAAATTAGAAAATTAACCCACACCCTCATTTTATAGTGAATGTTATCTTACGATAAAATTTCACGTGTATTGAAAATACTGACAGGGACACTTTACATTTAAGGAATTATACAGTTGTGAGAATATCTTAGGTCTTTAATAGCACAAATATTTTCAATGTTTATTTTTGCCTCTCTGGTCATAATTTCTATTCATTTCTGAGTTTGCAAAAATATACATTACAGTTAAACACCAGAGTTCACTTCTCTGGGGTTTTAAAAGTTCTCAAAGTATACAAGAATTCAGGAGGGGAATAAATCCTTAAGTATATAGTCCAACTACAAATAGTATGCTAGTTTAGAATACTTTTCTGTTAACACTTCCTAAAGAGCTAAACATTGCATTAGTAAAAATACAAAAACATTAACAGATAGTCATAGTTTTACGTTACAGTTTTTTTTAATAAGCATCTTTGCAAGAACAGAAGAGAAAGAACTGAAACAATGCATTCAATCATTTTACCAAATATTTAACTTCTGTTTTCAAGCGATATTTGTTTAAAACGTTGCATAAAGGTTACTAAAAGTTTAGCACGATTTTTTTTTCTTTTCTTTTTCTCAGCAAGTAATTCCTTTTCCTCTCAATTTGACCAAAGTTTTATTAGTCTGTAGCAGAGTTCAGGACAATTATTGAAAACCATACCTTTTAATCCGGGGATTTGCCACAGGAGCCCTCAAAGCTGAGATGTAATTACACTAAATATTCAGCCCAGGCAAAAGAGTTTGCAGGTGTGGAAAGGAGGAGGGGGTAGGTGCTGCTCTGTGACTGTCACTAGGTTGAAAACCTCCTGCTTCTACTCCATAGCACGGTTAAAAAATAAGGTTTCCCTCAATGAACACAATCCGGCTGACACCCACATTAGATCATATGGTAATGATATGTCTCTTGTATTGAAGCCAGAAACTTTATCGGCCTTTTTTTCTCCCCATTTGCTTTATTCCTTTTGCATCTGCTTAAGATTCTAAACTGCTTATGCAGTACAGTGGAGCAACTTGATTCGAAATTTGTCTTATTGCCGATTCATTTCCCTAAAATATTGTAACTAAAGGGTTTGTCTCCCCACCCCCAACACCATTCCAATATTCACCCTTTCTAGCCTTGTTTATAAGTAACATTTGTTACACTTCTGAAATGACAATTTTTCTTGCTTTCTGGGTGTGTATCTCCAGAAAAAATGAAATTAATTTTGTAGTTGTTTTATATGTGGTCTACAAAAATAAATGAGTAGCCTTATGTTTAAATACTCATTCAGATTCTTACTTGCCTTGGAATGTTTGTGCAAATTCAAGTACGATGCTATGGAGTTTTTCTGTAGTGTCCTGGAAGAAAGCCATGCTTTTATATGAAAAGTATGTCATTTATTACTTTCATTACTTACAGTTTAAAATATTTCTTGTTGTCCACCAGTTTTTTAATAAAACACATAGAAACTAGAAGTTGGTCACAATATCGTTTAGTCTGTATATAAACAATTTGATTTTCACAGACTATAATTTTATGGAATCCAGAACTTTGAAAAAGTAATAGATTCTACGGCTCTTTCCAAGTTTCATTAAATGGAAAAAAGAAAGTGCAAATACAAGGAAACATGTTTGTTTAGCCACTGGAAAGGGTTTTTGCGTTTTGTAATTCCCTTGCTGGATGCTGTTAGTTGTCTCTGTGTCAGTCTCTATGTTTTGACTTGCATCTTTATGCTCTGGCCCCTAGGCTGTTACCAGGTGGAAACTTAAAATCAACATCTGTGAAACATGAGAGGATCCCCTTCCCATCCTCCTCCTTCCTTCCTTTCCTCCTCTAGACATTTAAGTGGGTACCTTGGGTGGTGTTCTTGAGGGGGAGGGATATTACCACGTTATAGTTTGCTTTATTTCCCAAGTTCAGCCTCCCAGGTTAGCTCTTTATGCCACTTACCCTCTCCTTGACATTTAATGACCACATGCTTAGTTTATTCTGATGGTTTAGAAAAAGGCAAGCACAATGTTCCCTGGATATTGGCACAAAGTCCAGGATCCCTTTACCTGGAATTAATTAATTTTCTCCTCTTAACTCTCCTTGTAAGGCATTTATCTCTTTTTGATGACATATAATAACTTCTTCCTCATATTATAATTATCTATTTGCATGACTTACTTCCGGGGAGTAAACATGGTCTGTTCATATTTGTAAAGTCCTTGCACCCAGAATAGTTTATGATATATAGTAAATTCTCAGGAAGCACTTGATAAATTACTAAAGACATTCAAATCATTGGCTATGGACCAAAGCATGATTAATGTTTGCCCAACCCTGACTTACTCTTTATCAAAACCCAACCCTACTAAAGTGTATGTGACAATTAATGGCAATAATTTTTCAGAGAGGGGGAGAGAGAGAGAGACAAGACAGGTAGAGAGTATTAAAGAAAAAGTAGAAAAAGGAGGAGGAGAAGAAAAAGACATAATACCCTGGTATGTAGATCATTTTACTTTTATAAAAGTAGACCACTTTAGGTTCAGATCTTTGGGTCTTTCCTCTGAGAGAATGCTGTGTGAATTTAGGAAACCTACTTAACCTCTCTGAGTCTCAGTTTCTGGGCTTTATTAAAAAAAAGCTCCCTATAAATATTAGCTTTTATTATTTTCTGATGTATGTTGCAAAAATCAAAACCCAATGACCTTCCCAAGTTCACAGAACTGATAAGAAACAGAGCAGAAATTAATACCTAGTTCTTCTCAAATCTAATCCAGTTTTCATTGTTATACTGCATCTTAAGAAAAAGAAAACCCTTAGTATATAGAAAATTAATTATGAAAATTTGGGGATAACATGTCTTTGGAGACTAGTCGAAATACTTTGACCAAGTTACAATTCCTTTTAAATTTTATTTATATTTGTACATAGGCAAATTCACATTTTTTTTAAATTTTAATAAGAACCTCATCTCCAAAATCCCAAGCACTTAACCAAACATTGTGTTATATAAAATCCAGATCTTTAATCACACGTTAAATTACATATATGGTCACCCTATTTTTAGATAGAAGAAACTAAGTCACAACAAAGTCATATGATGCAGTTAAGTCACAAAGAGGTCATCGCACTATCACCACAATCCAGGTCTCCTGCAATCTAACATAAAGTGGAACAATTTTATGGCTAGAAACAGCACTTGTGCAAAGATTGCTTAAACTCATCCTGGCTTGGAATGTTTGGGGGTAGGATTCCCTGAAACCCTGGCTGTCAAATAGATATTTGAAGTATTCCAATTCAGAGCACATACTGCATCTGCCATTAAAACCACTTAAATTGTGATTTCTACTGACAACCCACTAGCTAACAGGGTAGCTGTGTTCTGAATGTTGTCAAAGTTCATTTCAGGGCCAGTCACTCTTTCTCATCAACATCACATACAAGAGATTTAAATTGTACCTGCACATTAAGGATGTGAATAATGCCAGAGCTTAGGAAGGTCTCCTTCTGACACCCTTTTATTTTCTAAGAGGTCTGGAAGCAAATGATTGTCTTCACTAACCCAATGTGACTGGTTTATTCATAGACTGACTCTTCAAAGTCAGATCAGGAGCTGACATGAATTGTTTGGCTCTATACTTTGTCACTCTAGACAGAGTTCTTCCTTAGCCAAGAAATAAGGCTAGGGTGGAATTGAGGACAGCCTTGAATATAGGATAGCTCGATGCAAAATTTGGTATAGAAAATGTTTACTTTGGCTGTCTTTCATGCCTCTACCCGCCCGACCCTCACCACTGTGTTGTGTGTCCTTGTCCTTTGCACAATTTAACCTCTCTGTTCTTCAAATTTTTAACCTATAGATGTACTTAATCATTGTACTATCTCCTTCATTGGGTTTGTGTGAGGTTTAAAGAAGATTAATACATAAAGCAATTAGAACCGTGCCTGACACATCTCAAACAACTCATAAGCATCTGTTATTGCTTCTGCGGCTGCTTCTCTTGTGCTTTTTTGCTGTTAAAAACTTTACCTTGGACACGTCAGTACAATAACCAGACTGCATCCCTTTTACAGCCCTACAGGTTTTCTGCCTAACACCCCAAGAAATCAACTAAACTATGAAATAATTGCAAGAAAAAGGACTTTGGAGTTAGATAAGCTTGAGTTTAAGGCTCCATTTTGTATTGTTAAATAACTGCCTTGGTTTCTTTATGCATAACATTTTATTGGATTCCAAGTCCTGCTGAAATCCATTCATGGGCTTTATAAGAAAACAGAGACTCTAGGTTAAGAATCACTACTCTGGGCAATAAACTAGAAGTGTGAATAGAGACAGGGACAGGATAAGTAATGAATTCAGGTAGGGAAAACGTATAGAGATAAGCACCTCTCTTTCACTGCAAGGAGGTATTTAATTCCTTAATTCCCTGACTCTTTCTCTTGAATGCTCTGGAGCATCTCTTTTGTCAGTTGTAATCAGGAGATTAATCATTCTTTCCATAATACTAATCAGTTTGTACTTGGACAATAAACCAACGTCTATTCAATATCTGTTAGCCCGTGCAAGGCCCACACCTCTCTGTTAAATACAAGAAAATTTCCAGTATCCTATAGGTCCATGAATTAGCACATACTGGCTAAAGAACCACTATGGGAGAAAGTGTTAACACCAGGCCCAGTGGAAGATACCAAGAAATGCAAAGTACAATGTGAAAGGCATGACTTCAAGGGATATATAATACATTCATAAACTAATGTTTTAGTATTAGCATACCAGAAAACTTACAATGCATAATTCCTAGCCAGAGTAAAGTATGATATAATTAAAAATATTAAATAATCATCTTAGCAAGTCAGAGGAGGCATGAGGGAGAGATCACTTTACACTTGAGTGGTTAGGTAAGTGTTTATGGAGAACAAGGTACAATTTGAGCTGAATCCTGGGGGATAAAAAGAATGTGCATGGAGTGAAAGGAGAGAAATAGCTTTATAGGCTGGCAAAACGGCATTAACAAAACTTTGGCAATGGGAAAGCAGGAGACAATAAATAAATCAATGTGCCTTAAGTGGATGCTTTATTTCAAAGAACTCCTGAGCTCCTTTATCATCCTTGAATATTCAACAGCTGCCATGGTGCCTGACATGTCAAAGCCACACAATAAATGAATGTTCCATGTTTATGCAAATAACTAAAGAGAGATAAAAGAAATAAATGAAGGTAGAGTCGAACTGTGGGAGGACTTGAAGGTCTCCCACAGGGCACTTATCCATTTATTCATTCATTTTTTCAGCACATGTCCTTTCGGTGATTAATATGTGCCAATTACTGTGCTTGAAACTGGATGTTATCAGAGGTAACTGAATGAAGTAATAAAATGATAAAAGTTTTATTTTAGCAAATAAAAACCAGCAAGTATATGGAGGGTGGTAAGACTAGAGTCAAGGAAACTAGTTAGGAGTTTCTTCCTTTAGTCTCAACGTATTAACACCTTGGAAAGGAGGTGATGAGCATGCAGAAATAGAGCCGTTGCTTAGAAAGCTGTGATAAATTAAATATTTGGAGCCCACATTCTGTACCAGGCACTATGGTATTGTCTTTAAAAGTATCATCTCAGTTAAGGCTCATGATAAACCTGTGGGTTAGGCACTATCATAATAAATTTTCATAATCAATTTTAAAGGCACAGAGCTAATGAATGATGAAGCCATGTACTCCAGACACCGTTCTCTGTACCACTCTAATCAACGGCTTCTGTCATGTACGTGATGGCAGGGAGAGTTGACTGCTTTGCTTACATTTTTTCTTTATCTCCAAGGAGAATGACTTTTCAATAGAAAGGAACAACAAACAAAAATAATTAGGTTAACTAAAGCTCTTCATGTATGCAAAAATCACAAGAAATTAACCATTCTATGTCAGTTCAACTTTGAGGGTACTAAAATAATGTGTAGTCTTTAAAGTGACTCTAGTCTGAGCAATGTTGGAGAAATCACACAATCTGAATTATAGAATGGAGGAAGGAAGGAAGGATTCACACAGAATTTTCTCCTGATTGGCTGAAATCTCACATGGGATAGGACTTTCTATTGAATGAAGGCTTCTTGCACTGAGTGATGGCAACAATGTTGAAATTTTACAGACCAGGCCAGCTTTGGAGTTGGGTGCTTTGGAATTGAGTGGAAACTACAAAAGAGAAAGATAAAATCCAGACATTACTTGGAAGACCCACCCTGGCTCCCTGGTCCAGCTCCTGCCTGTTTGCAAATTAGTTGAGTAATGTTGCTGGGAACAATGCCTACCACCATAAACCTGCCAAAGTAGACTCCTTTGGCGATAGTATATTTCCTTTTCAAACAAAGACAACTGTCCTATATGAAGATGAAAGTTGAGGCCAAGCACAAGATAAAATAGAATAGAATAATGTGTTATTCCTAAATTATAGAAAACAAAGTAAGACCCTGTATTTGTGATTTCCTGCAGCAAAAATCTCTTCTCTTTACTAGTTTTTGAGGGAGATGGCATGGTGTAGTTGAGCACGTAGACCCTGGGATCAGATTGGTTGGATTTGATTCTCAGCTGTACCACTGACTATATGTGTGGCCTTAGGCATTCTCTCCATTAATGATAGTATCTACTTCACATGAGGATAAATGAATCAGTATGTACAAAGGTTTAGAACAGGCCTGTCATATAGGACAAGTTTTGTAAGTTTATGTCAGGTAATGAAAATTTCAGAATGGATGGAGGATTTTAAGAGATTGCTTTCTTCTTTTGCTTGATTTTAATTCATACTCTAGCCTGAAAGTTATGTCCTGTTTAGTTTGGAGCATTCAAATGCAGGTCATGTCTGTGCAGTGTGTATTTACTGCAGGGTACCTACTTGGTGTGCAAATATTCTCCTTTCAATTTACCCTGTATCCTAGGAAAAGTAAATGCTCCACCACAGAGTACAGCCCTCCAGAATTTAAGTAGGCAAATGAATGAAAAGTTTTATTCTAATGTCGGTACCATAAAATAATGATTAATTTAAGAACTTTTTCTGAGACAGTTTCAGCCCCTTCAGAACTATTTGATTTGATTCAAGTTATCCCTTCAACAGCAATAATTCATCCCTTTAATTTGCCTTTGTGAAGTTATTTCTTTAATAATTCATGAGATGAATTTTTGATGCAGATATATATTAACATGACAACAAAGTGAAACATGCTTTCCATTTGAATCACATGAGTGTTTTTATTTTTGGAAACAATCCTGTGTCTTGAATAAATCCACTTCAACTACCTGAGGAAATATTACTGCTTAGAAATAATTTATGTGCCCATTCTTTATAGAATAATGTCTGAGATTATCATTTATAAAAGCATTAAATCACTGATATGGAAGCTTACTTTATAATTATGAGCCTGTGGGGATAACAAAAGAAAATTGGGGCATGATCGCATTTGGTGTTACGGGTTTAAATTACTATGAAGCTTTTTTCATCAAAAGGTTGGCTTCTCATGAAACATCTTCATTCCTGGAGGCCAGTTTCAATAACTTCCCTAACATTACTCATGGTCTAAGACAATACAAAATCCAACTAGAAACAGAGTACTTAATTCTCCCCATACGCCAAGAACTGTAGAAGTTTCTGCCATCAAAACACTCTCTAAATAGGTGATTTGTTAACCCTCTGAATGACAAGAACATTATGTTCCTGTTTGTAGAGAGTAAAAGCTACTGAGAGATTACAGGAAATTCTGTGAAGTGGTTTTTTGTTGTTGATTTTGATTCCACAGAGTTGCAAATCTTGATTATTTCCAGCTGACAATTAAAATGTGGTGACATAACATTACATTAATAAATATTTAATGGTACCATTGAAAATCTGGTGATTTCTTTTTTCTTTTTTATTTTGGTGTGTTTTTATTGTGGTAAAGATATACATAACAAAAATTTTTGCCATTTTACATTTTAAGTGTTCATATTAGTGGCATTAAGTATATCTACAATGTCATGCAACCGTCATCACTATTTCCAGAACTTCCACATCATCCCAAATAAAATGCTGTAGCAAGTAAATAATAACTCCAGATTTCCTTCTCTCTGTCTCTCATAACCTCTATTCTACTTTCTTTCCCCATAAATTTGCTTATTCTAAGGTACCTCATATAAGTAGAATTGTACAAGTTTTCAACTTAGGAAAAAGGTAAGCTTTCTTTATCTTTTTTGTTTGTTTTTGCTAGGTTTTCTTTTCAAATTTAAATGAGAGGATAATGAAATGGTAAGAAACTGTCAGAGGAAATGAAGGAGCCAGAACTAAGACGTTTCAAGGAAGAAAATTCTAGGAAGGCAGTCCTGGTGCAGTCAATAAACCCTAATAGATCGGCCTGGAACCTTGCTAGAATTACATCAATACTGTAATTTGGAAAGGCTCAACCTTCTTTATTAAAATCAATATCAAACAGAAACATAACAATGAAAATGTATGGAATTTCTGTAGAAAATAATTCATCAAGGAATTTTTAATCACCTAATATTTGTTTATAAAATATCCATTGAGGATATAATTTGAAGATCAGCTAATGTATTCGAAAGAATGGTCCTGACTCTTTATTAGCAAGTACATATTTTAAGTTCTCTAATCAGTACTGGTAATAGAGCTTCAATAATGTTATCTGTCTTGTCTCAGTAATTCTGTGAAACAAGGAGAAAGATATATTTTGTGACTATAAAATACAGTTAAACTAATTCAGCATAGTCAACTAAAAGCTTTAATCTTGGTCTTATTAGAAAGATTTCCTACAAGTACTTAAGTACTTAAGACTGATTAATATCTTTCTGAAAGAATAATGTCTATTTCTGTAAAGTGTTTTTTAAATTTCTATTAAAATATTGAGTATGCTGAAATTAAAAACAAACCACTTAAGTGTTTAATTCTAAATTCTAAACAATAGAATTCATTTAGACATGTGTGAAAAATTTTAGAAAAAAATCAGTACCAGACAAAAGTTGCCTTGGGTTTAAAAACCATAATTTCGTTTACCATGATCTTAATTCATACCTAGCCATCTTAGATGTGGCTGTTAGAATACAAACTCCATAAAAGCAGACATATTGTCACTTTCATTCACTGTTGTCTCTCTCATACCTAAAACAGGCATGGCATATGGTGAATGTAGGTTAATAGTCATTGAATATTAGCCCTATAGGACCTAAGATTCTGCAAACCCCAAGGCACATACAGTCAATTTTTCCATGACATCCCCTTAAACACCTAAATGAATCTGTATTCACTGGCAAAAGCCTCGTAGATTGGCACAGAATGAAGTCCAAGTTTCACCTAAATTGAATGTTCCTTGAGAGTGGCAATTTTGGAGACCTCAGTCCTTCCTGCTTTCCCTGCCATGTTGCAAAGATGAGACTTCACCATCCCTAAGTGTTCTCCTCGAAGTCCCACAAATGACTCCCAGGGCTGCACACACTGAATTGCAAAACTCATCTGTCTATAATTCCTCTCCACTTCCATTTTCATATCCCAAGGCTTTTTTCCAAGCTACATGTTTTCCGTCACCACCATTTTCCCCATAACTCAATAATCCTCAAAATTCAGTCAATTACCAACTTCATAACTTTGATCACTTTCTCTGTGACTTAATGAATATTATTCTAAATAATGTTAAAGTCTGCAAAATCATATCATTGTATGGTAATTATATTTTGTTATATATTATATAAATACATGATTATTATAACAAAACTGTCCATGTAACACTTAAAATCATTTTACCTACCATCAGTGATATAGATTTTATTTTTGGAAAATATTTAATAATCCCGAGCCCAGTGCTCTTAAAAAAAAATTCAAAGACATTATATTTAACTTAACATTGTTA
>RJWJ010012987.1:0-40815 GCA_004363605.1 Indri indri
CCTCTCCTCAGGTATCTGCCTCTTGGGCTATAACATCTTCCTTACTATTGCTTCATGCTTTTATTTTGCTAATATTGCTTTGCTGGTTTTGCTCAACATCCTATAGATGCCAAGCTTGTTTGTGTAAGCTCTCCAGGGGATTAGTCAGGAAAATCTGATTTTAGGAACTTAACCTTAGTTGACCAGTGGCCAGAGAAGTCAGGAGGGTTGGGATGAGGTGAGAGAGTAACGTGCTTCTATCACAACTGGCTAGAACACAGGCAGCGGCCAGGCTGCTGACACTGTTTCCAAAGCCCACACGAGGTGGCCAGAAGGCCCGCACTCTTGTAGCATTTTCACCCAAGAAACTATTAATATCATCCAGCAGGTGCCAGCTGTTCGTCAGGTGTAACTTCCAGATGTCTTTGTGATGTATCTTGTACTACCTCCAAGTAGAATCTCTCTCTCTCTGAACTGAAAGTACACTCGTTCCTGAAGCCAAGAAAACTGGACATGCTTGGACTTTTACAATCAGTAAGTTTTTCTTTATGCAGCAAGGTGACACTGAATGGCCAACTCACCTACAGTGAGGTGACAGGAGTTGCCATAGAGCCTTTGCATCATCCATACGCTTGGCACATATTTATGACAGCGGGCTCTGAATGAAACCAGGCCCCTCCAGGTAGAGGTCAGACCAATATTGGTTAAAAAAGTTACACGACAAATCATCAAATAAGAAAGCGCTGTCATTTAAGATTAAAGGGTTGTGCCCAATATCCCTAGATTTTAGGTGATATCGCAGCACTTGCCTGTGCCTCAAACGTAGATGGAGCAGAAACTGCACCTGAGAAGGAACGCCAGCTCTGCCTCTAGTTAGCCACAACCTTGGGCAAATCACTTTTATTTCATTACAGAAATAAAAATATTTTACAAAGACACACAACGCTATACATAAAAGTTCTGGGGGACTTTGTTTATGCCACTCCATCAGCCTTCTTACTCTTTTCCTCCTAAAAAACTTATTCATCCTTCGAAGCTAGCTCAGTTGGTACCTTTGCCAACATCCCTAAGTACTCAGCAAGCCTTGTCTAAGCCCGTCTCGTTCCACGATGACAATACTTAACCATGCGTCAGGCCGTCGGTAAAGTCACGTCGCCGGGGCTCAGGGTGACCAGAGAAGTGCTAATTAATGTCAGCTGAGTGAATGTCATCAGCCTAGGTTACGGACAAATGAAAGCAACAGATCAGGTTGTTAGCTGAATGTGAATCGTACTAGGGACCTAAGGGAAACTTTATCATTTGTGAATTGCAAGGCTTGAATTATTAACAATTCTTGGTTCCCGGCACACGTGCCTTAGGAAGCTCAAGGCTCTTTTCTTTGGTTACTACGTGCTTTGTGCCTCAAAGGGTAAACCATGGTTCCTTCCGCCTTCATCGGCTTACGTTGGATTCCCTTTTCCACCTACAGGCTCTCTGCTGCGCACCAGGCCCAACTTCACTAGCAAGAAAGTCCCACTCTGAGCTCAAAGGTAGTAATTTATACCAGATGGCAATAAAGGACAACAGTTGGATTTATTTTCTAATCATCTGTGGCACTTGTATAAAGAGGGTATATTAGAAAACATTTTATAGTTTGGTAAATTTTAATATTCCTTGCCAAGCTGTATTTATACTGCACTTGGAGTAAAAGTTTGGGGTGATTTTTGTTTCAAATGAGTATTGAAAAGCGTGGTGGTTTATGTATATGCATGCACATGCCACTTCACCAAAGGAGCAGGGAATGTGTTAGCCCTTCCCAGCAGCACCGAGGACGTGCCTGCCTCGACTAATCCCACTTCCAGCTACGGTGAGACGAGAGCGCCCAAACTCAAAGGCACGGTGAATCACTGCAGTTCCAGCACAGCCCACAGGCAGCAGACCCCAGGAAGGAAGACATTCTGACCCAGTGAGCTTCCCGAGCCTGAGCTGGCCCTCCCAGCTTCACTCCCTGGCTGTTGTTGACACATTCTGAGAGGACTGGGGTTTCCTGACCATGGCCTGGGGCCAGCCAGGCTCTTCCTCAATGCTGCAAGGAGATCTGGGAGCCCTCTAGAGCAGCAGTGGTCTTCAAGTGTTGGGCCCTGGCTAACATACAGCAACTTCCCAACCTTTGTGCAAAAGAATCAATTGTTGGAGTCACCTTAATACTCAGGGCCTGATTCAGCGGGGCTGGGGGGAGTGTGAGATTCTGCATGGCTGATCTGTGGACCACACTTTGGACATGAAATAGCTGAAGGAGTATATCTCAACACTGCTGCACGGTAGAATCACCCAAGGGGAGCCTTCTAGATTCATACAGATGCCCAGCCACACTCCTTACTGATTAAATCTGGATGGGGGAGGGATTGCTAGAGTCCAGGCAGCAATATTTTGCTTAACACTCCCCAAGCGATTCTTAATGGAGTCAGGGTCAAGAACCACTGACCTAAGGGCTCAACTCATTGTTAAGCAGGGCCCAGCCTCAAAGGAACAAGACTTTGAACCCCGTTGGTTTTATTGCTTTCAATTTTCTTGTGCCTGCTGAACTGTCACAGGCTGAAGGCAATTTACTGCCACCCCTCGTTTTAACCACTTTCAACAGAGGAAATAAGCAGGAATGCTCTGCCTTCTCTGGATCCACCCACTTCTGAGCTGGGATATACACAGCAGGCTAACGCCCGCAGGTGCACAAGGGGTATACGCAGCAGGCTAACACCCACAGGTGCACAAGGGGTATACACAGCAGGCTAACACCCACAGGTGCACAAGGGGTATACACAGCAGGCTAACACCCACAGGTGCACAAGGGGTATACACAGCAGGCTAACGCCCGCAGGTGCACAAGGGGTATACACAGCAGGCTAACACCCGCAGGTGCACAAGGGGTATACACAGCAGGCTAACGCCCGCAGGTGCACAAGAAGTAAACACAGCAGGTTAGCGCCTGCAGGTGCACAAGGAGTAAACACAGCAGGTTAGCGCCTGCAGGTGCACAAGGGGTATACACAGCAGGTTAGCGCCTGCAGGTGCACAAGGGGTATATACAGCAGGTTAGCGCCTGCAGGTGCACAAGGGGTACACACAGCAGGTTAGCGCCTGCAGGTGCACAGCGTTGAGGGGCGCTTCCTTTCCCTGGCCTGAAAGAGGCCCTCATGAGCAACCATAATGCACCAAGAGAAAAAACAGGCGGAACAAGTGTGGAGTATTCAAAGGCAGCACAGAACTGAGATCCAGCTGTAAACGGTGACCTCCCACTGCCAGAACAATTCCTTAAGCTCAACAGTAAAGTTCCTTTCAAATGCACTCAATGGCAGGAAAACAAACTGCAATTTTCTTTCAGTATTTGTTTGACTGGACTCAATGCATTCAAGTTATGGAACTGATAGCGAATTCAGAACAAAATAATACACAACCACAGATAGTTTAGCATTTTATCCTCATTTTTAACCTACAAAGTGTAAGGTTTTCATAAAGTATTTTAATAAATATATTAAGGCTTAAGGTAATCACTGCTTTGAGTGGAGGGTGGTTTGCTTTCTAACATACTAGTTTACATTCAGAAAACAACAAAAACATTTGTCATCTTACAGTGAGGACACAAAACATGAGCTTGCCCCAGTTTTGTTTTGTTTTTTTTCCCACTCCACATATGTTTGTATGATCTTCCTTCCTCCTATATCTGACAAAGAATGATATAAATTTTGGTAGGTTGAGAGAAAGCAGTTGATTGGTGTGACTGGAAGGGTTGACTTTTTCAGTAAAAAGCTTTCACCACGTCACCTGGACAGTTAATAATGCAGCTTATAAATAAATAAAGCTGAACCAAGAGGCTTAAAATCTAAAAGCTCATTAAATAGAAGAAAAGCTGCAGACCATCTCGAGGAAGGGAAGCAGCGAAACGTCAGTTTTAATACATCACAAACTGGAAGCAAGAACCCTAAAACGGAGCGGTGTAAACAATCTACCACCTGTAAGGAAGTCACTGGCCCCGAGTCGCCTCGCACAAAACACCCACTCAGGTCCTTCGCAGAGATCCTCCTGCTGCCTTTCGTCATGAACCCCCAGCAGCTGTGTCCCAGTGTGACAGTGTCAAGGACATTGCTGAGCACTGCCAGGTCACCTAAGCAGAAACCGTGGCCATCAAAGCCAACTGCTACCATGTATCAATGGAGAACTCCCTCCTACAACGTAAACTGGCAGCGTTCGTGCCACCTGCCTGAGGACCATCCACAATGGGGGAGCAGAGGTGCTCTCCCAGGAGAGGAGAAGCAAACGCTGGCAGCATGTCCAGTAGGAAGGGCTTGCCCCACCCTCGCGTCCCTCCTGAGGTCCCCTAGATGGACTCCAGAATCCAGTCGCTGCTGGAGAGTGCGGAGACAGGCAGGACCCGAGGAGGGTCCCTCCCGTCGTGGAGGGAGCTCTGCTCCCGGAAATATTCCTCGTCCTCGTCGAAGAAGCCATTCTCCAGAGCATAGGTGCAGTCCGGGCTGGAGGCCGCCTGGCACGCTCCCTTGTACTCCTGAATCGACTCGTAGAGGCTGTACAGTTGGCAGAGCAAGGACATGTCCAGCTGGCGGAGGCCAACCTGGAGGGAAAGGGTGGGGAGGTAAAAACAGGAGTCAGCACTGAGTTTCAGTTCAGCTGAGCACGCAGCCAGCCAGCTGCGCTGCCAGCACGTTCTCCGCACGGCGGATGACTCAGAGCATCGCTCGGATGCTTTGGATTTCTAGTTTTGAGAACACCTTAACCGCGTCACGCCCACACCGCAGATATTACTCAGTGTGCATGGGAAGGGACACACCTGTGGGGCAGCCAGCCCAGCCTGCAGAATCTGCCCCGGCACCCCAGTGCACACCCAGTGAAGCAACAGCATTGCACAGTCTGTTGGCCCAGACGGCTTCACTCTGGGCGCTGAGAAACAAGCCTGTCATTTCGTCTCCCCACGATCAGACTCAGAGAAGACCCACAACTGCCTCCCCTGCCACTATGTTAGGATCTGAGTGGTGCAGTCATTCTCAGCTCCTAGGGGCGATGGATTGCCCCTTGCAGGTGACAGCAGCTCACCAGTCAGTGTGACACGCCACCCCCTGGAGCACCCACCTCTGACCAGCTCAGGCCCCAGGCTCCCAAGAGGAGCGATGGAGGCCAGACTCCCTCTCCTCCAGACAGGGTCAGCCTCACCCCATGGTGGCTGTGGGGTCCCTCCCCAGAGCAAGTGACTGCACAGGAAGCAGCTTAGTAAGAGGCAGGGCCTCCACAGTTTCTCCTGGAAACTACTTCCACAAAAGCAAATGGTGACAGAACAAAGAACATATGTAAAAGTCACAGATTTGTTTATTTCCAAGTTCCTCGCCACCCATTCCAGGGAAAAGAGCACCGTTAAGAACCGGAAACGCATCATTTCCATCAATCCCAAAGCGAGAAGGGTTAATACATTTGGAAACGCAGCATAACCCAGGGTACCTTAACCTTTGCTGTGCGCTGAGAACCACCCAGGGATCTCGCTCAACGTACAGATTCTGATTCGGCGGGTCTGGGGCCACAGCCCCCAGGTAACACTGAGCAATGCTGCCGGTCACAGACCCCACTCCAAGCTGCGAGGGGAAGACATGTTCGCCAGGATGCCAGGAGACCTGCCCTCTGCTTCTTGGCCCCTGAACACGTTACGTATCATCCCTGTGCCCTGGCTGACGGCAAAACAGAACAATAACTTCTCTTACAGAGCTATTGGGAGGATTAAGTGAAATATCAACCTATTCAAATAAACAGTGTTCGAAGGTCTCCTAGGCTAAAGCACTAAAGAGGTGTGGTCTGTGCACATATAAATACAGACAGCGTTATAGGATGTGCAGTTTTTATAATTACCGAAATGACTCATTTACCAAGCAATGATATATTCCACGTAGACTGTTTGGCTTTCACAAAGGGAAGCTGAGACTGAGGAAAAAGCGTTCATCTGGAAAACTGGGTATTAAGTGCCAGGCTATTCTGCATACCCTCCAGCCACACTGGGGATCTTTTTGTTTGTTTGATTTTATTTTTTTCTTGTTTAGAGACAGGGTCTCACTATGTTGCCCAGGCTAGATTCAAACTCCTGGGCTCAAGGGTCCTCCCGCCTCAACCTCCTGAGTGGCTGGGACTACAGGCGTGCGCCACCATGCCCAGGACGACAACTCTGAATTGCCAAGTGAACACTGGCTGCCTCTACCACAGCCTGAACAGACCACAAAAAACAGAACTACATTGTCCTTACATGGAATATTCTGACACTCAAGGGAAGACTTGCAGATAGGAGGATTCTGCTATTACCACTACAACTCCTCATAACTCTAGAATTTTTAAAAGAAGACTTCCTTAGCAAGAGACCTTGGCCACAAGTTGGGGGCGTGGTCTCCAGGCCCAATTCTGCCACCCTCGAGGGCTTTGCTGAGGTCCTCACCCTCAACCAGCCTACACAACAAAGGGTTTAGGCTGGGTCATCTATGGCTCAAACACTCTGTGACTCTGTGTAGTAGGCTGTTGCTTCTTTGCCCTCAGTAAACTGCAAGCACCTAGAGAGACAGTCTCCGGGGCTGTTCCAAGAGGGCAGACTTGGTTCACTGGCATCCGTCAAAAGCACACCTTGCATAGGTCAGCAACGGGCAACCCGAGAGATGCCCAGGACGCATCTTGGGTCAGACACCATTGTTCGCTCTCTTTCCTGATGAGAGTCTGAGTGAGTGTTTGTGAGTGTGAGTGTGTGTGTGTGTGTGTGTGTGTGTGTGTGTGTGTGTGTGTGTCAGGAGAGAGGCAGAGGAGGAGGAGGAGGGAGGGTATGTGGCATTTGGGTTTAAAAAATTACCCAAATAATTCTGATGCCCAGTTCCAGCGAAGAACCAACATCCTTGACACAAATGTGTGTCTTTCCTGGGTCACTTCCAGTCATTCCCCTGGAAGCATGGCATTCCAGACCAGCCCAGCCAAAGAGCACACAGCGCAGAGTGCAGGCTCTGGAGCCTGCCTGCCCGAGTTCAGATCCTGGCGCTGCCACACGCCAGCTCCAAGACTGTGGGCAAACTGCTCAGCTCCTTAAAAACAGCAACGGCCGCCGCTCTCGTCGTTGTTCTTATTTGCAGGGTTTCTTTTCCACCCTGCCAGCATGCACACTCTCTCCTTGGGGAGAAGCGGCAGGTGCAGCAAGGCTCTGGAAACGGCAGCGCCTGTGTCCTGCCATGCTCCTCCCTCTCCTCTCCCCATCCAACACTGAGATGGAAAAGCAGCCAAGGGTCACGAGAAAGAGCCACCTGGTCACCTTCGGTCAGAAGATAGCCAGCATAGTCGGGCAGGATGGAAACTTAGTGAAACTGGCTCGTGAGGAGCGAAGTGGTAACTGGAGACTTTCGAAGAAGAAAGGACCTCGGATGTGCTGCCTCCCACCCCACAAAGGAGGACCTTCCAAACCAGTTCATTCTTTTTCAAACCGATGTGATTATTTCACACGACGTCGAAGTCTCCCAGCCTGCAGGTGCCACAGAGCCCTTGATGCTACTAGGTGTAAACGTTCAGCAGACAAACAGATCTCATTTCACACTTTGCTAACCGCCCTTCAAATATTTTAACATAATCTACATTCCACCACCCCTATGCCTTAAAAACAAAAATAAAAAGAGAAACATGTCTTTTCTCCAAGCTAAATATCTCAGATCCTCCCACTATTTTCATTGTGACGTTCTGGTCCACTGAGTCCTGTCTTCCAGACTCAGTGGAATTTTCCAAGATTCCTCCACAGCATGAGAAGTGAATACGATGCAAACACCACAAGATTCTGACTCAGTCGACTCAGATGTACCTATCTTTCCTAGGATTTAATAAAAGGAATATTAACTTTAATAACGAAAGTCACACCCTCCCAGAGTCACACCAATGTCTGCTCAGAAATCATGGAAAAAGTTCATCTGGAATCCGGGATATAATTCTACTCAGTCCCTGACACCAGTAGGGTTGGGTGATCCCAAGACTCTACTTCTCACCTCAGGAATGAATAATGGAAAAGTACTAAGTAGCAGTGAGCGACATGCTATTGGAACAGGTGTGATTTTCACCTTCCTGGGCCACTTTGAGGTCAGCTCAGTTAAAAGCAGGAGGCTGAAACCCTTCTAGGTTTCAAAGGCTGTGAATTCTCATGCCGCCATGCCAGCCAAAGAAAGGTTCCAGGCTTTTCTCCTGAAGGTGCCATCTCCAAAGTACTCCAAGGCTACCTCAGATGTGCACCAGGCAGGGAGTTGGCGGCAAGGAGGACGGCACCCTTCTGCATTGCAGCACCCAGTGACTCACAAAGCCGCCTCGTCATCGGGCGGAACACTGGCCTAGAAACAAAGTCTGACCCGCCTAGGAGTACAGCTTGGTCCTGCACACACCTGTTACACAACCGAACACATGCCAAGTGTTCATACGGATTTAACAAGGATTTAAACACACACTCCTACACATATATGCATGTGCACACACATGCCTATGCACGTTCCAGCTTCTCAGTGCCACCTCTTTAGGCACTAAACTTCCTCTGGCTTGCCAGAAATCCTCAAAATTAGCTAGGAGGACATGGGGTAAATTGTGACATGCCAAACTTGACTTCCCAGCCAGGATACTCCTTCCTCAGCTGCAGCTGTTTAAACACTTCCACTGACATTTTCTAGAGGGAAACCGAAAATCCTTGGGCAGCATTCCCTGATCTGGTCTGACTCTAGTCTTCAGGTTCATGGCCCTTACTGCCCTCCCTACACCACACGCCCTGGCCAGGTTGAGGCCCCTTCGCCCAGGTGGAGCTCCCACCTCACCCCCGTCCCCAGGGCACCTGGTAAGGCCTCCCTGACCACCCTCCCCAGCGGCACTTTCTCCTCCGCTCTAGACCGCGACTGGCTCGGCCACCGCGTTTGTCCTTTCCCTCGCCTTCTCTGGCTATCTGAAGGCATTTACTATTCTCTACTTTACACCATAGGTATACACAGGGCTCTTCTTTCTCCTCCACTGGACAAGCTCCTGTAGGGCAGCAACCTGTTTCCTTTTTGGATCCCCTAGCACCCAGCCCAGAGCCTTGCGGAGCAGATAAGCAGATATTTGGCGACTTCGTGAAAACACCCTCCCAGAGGACATGGGGCTGCAGGAATGGCCTGGGGGGGGGGGTTGTGCTGGGACCCACAGACCCCCGGCTATATCTCTCAGGTAGCCACTGAGGTGCGGGGCTGAACAGGCGGCCCTGAGTGCCCGCGTGGTTCCCACCAGGTCCAGAAGCGAAAGACACCCAACCAAGTTTCCGCGGGAACTGCTCTTCACAGGGCGGAGCCAGCAGTCCTACAATTACGAACAATCAGCTGGCTTCCAGCGCTGCAAACCGCCCACGTGAGTCCTTCCGCTGCCTGTTCAGGCTTCCTGCTTCCTTCCTGCTCATTCTCCTCTCTTGTCCCATGCGCAGAGCTCCCCTCACCCCTTGCGCAGCACGCCACAGGTGGCTCAGCCACAGCCCTCCCAACAACGGGGCCGAACCATCCCCAACCACTCCTGAAACTGTTTGCTTTCGCTTGTGATTTTGAACACTTAACACACCTCAGACAGGGTGGCCGTTCCCAGCCGGGTCTCAGGTCACTTAGTCTCTGAATAGCTCTGGAGGCTGCAGCCGGGGAGAGAGCTCTTCCTAATTTTTCAAAAAGGACAGCAGAAACATGCCCACTAGGAAGCAAGTACTAGAAGATGAGGGGGAACCTTTAAAACAAAATTTTTGTTGATTCAAAACAAAAGATCATGAAAAACGTTAAGCTACTTTTTTTAGAAATAAAACACTTATTCTGTTTTACGTAAGAAACTAAAAAATAAAAGTTGGGGAAATTCACTAGTGTGTTGAAGAGACATCAACAAAAGCGACTCTTCCCAAATGCAGAAGAGTCGAAAACAAGGAAAGGGTCTACTTTCTGCCTGGCTCCACCTGGGGCAGGGTCTGTGGGCACAGCAGGGGAGGGTGAGCCACACGGAGACCGCCTCTGCGGTGACGCCCCGCGCCTGCCCACTGTCTCCTCTCAACACCTTAATTCCTTAGGCCTCTGCTTTCTTCAATTACAATCCAGTCCTAGATTGTAATTGATAAGTACCAGCGGATAAGTGCTAGTTTTGAAAAATTATGGTCTAGCCGTAGAATCAAAACTAGACAGTCACTTACAAGTGTGTCTGGATTAGAATAGAACAGCAACTAAGGGACACGTTAAGCACAAAAGTTCACGTTACAGAAGAGCTTGTTTAGTAGGGTCTCGCTGTGTATGTGTAAGTACATGCATGTGCAAGCTTTAGACTGGAAGAGGAAATGTATGTCAGCAGAACTTTCTGGAAAGTGGGAATGGGTGGAGGAGGGAAGGGAGCGCTACTCATTCAATTCACAGCCTTGTGCACTGCTTAACTTTTTCCCCAACAAACATGTTTCTCTTAATGTTAAAAACTCACAATAATGAAAAGAAAATACATAACAGATACACACTGCTAGTAGGACTGCACACTTGTAGAACCCCTCGGGGAAGTAACTGGCAATATCTATCAAAAGCCGACTAGTTCACTCCCAGGGATTCACTGCAGAGGAAAAAAAATCCATCTCAGCTATACAGAAATATCTCCTCTTCGTCTTTGTTCTGCGAGGTAGCTGCTGATTCTGTTAGATGAGGAAACTCAAGCTCAGAATGACAACAGCTCTGGCCTAAGACCGTACAGCCACTGGTGGCAGAGCAGAAAGCCGACACCAGGACCACGACACCGTGCTCTCCCCAAGCAGGGTAGACTGGACGGGAGATGCCCAGGTGTCAGCGGGGCCGTAGCATGCCGCTGGGATCACAGGCAATTTTGATCTTTAGCTGAACTGTATAAGTATTTTTTACTATGAACATGTATTAACTTACAATGAGAAAACACAGTTATCTTTTTAAAAACATAATGAATAAGTATACCCAGATGGCTTATAAATTTATTTCAGAAAAGACTTGGTAAATGCCCCAAATCTAATCAAGGTGTCTAGTCTGTATCCGCAGGACTGGACTGTAATTGAAAAGAGCAGAGACCTAATCAACTGTAACCTGATTTCTAATAACGTGTTGATGGAAGGATGGTGCCCTGCATACTGTTCAGAAAAGGAAATTCAAAGAGGAAGATTTCATCAGTGTTGCTGCAGCTGGCAAGGGGCTACCCAAGCTCCATAGAAACCTCCCTGCAGGGCACACTCTAGGCTCCCCTGTGGGCTCTAAATCTGTGCTCACTAAGCAGCTCTGGATGCCATGGTCTCCTACGCAGCGTTCTCCTCCCCTGGGCAGAAACACACTTGTATTCCTTGGTCCCCTTCGTCTCCTGTTAATATTTTACACCTGCCAAGCTGAGGACTAAACTCTGCAGAGCCACAGAAGACAAAAGTGGGGACATCCACACCAATTCACAACCCATTCTATAAATTAACAATTCTCATGAAGACATTCATGTTTATCTCCAACCTAAACTCACATTGAGTACAAATTAAGCCTATTTCCTCTTATTCTATCCCAGGCATAGACGAAGAAAAGCAATTGGCCATTTTCTTTAAGAAATGTCTTTCATTTTTTTCTGATTATAAAAATAACCCATTCTAATTGTACTGAAAATTCAAATGGTTCATAATTATATGAACCAGACTTCTACCATTCCACATTGAAAAACAGCAAACTTCAAATGTTTTGGTCTTGGGACCCCTTTACATCCTTAAAAATTATTGAGGGGTAGGCCAGCACGGTCCTGTAATCCCAGCACTCTGGGAGGCTGAGATGGGAGGATCACTTGAGGCCAGGAGTTCAAGACCAGCCTGGGTAACTTAGCTAGACTTCATCTGAACAACAACAACAAATTGCTCTGTGGATAGTTGTTTAAAAAAAAAGTTATTGAGGGTCCCAAAGAACTTTTGTTTGTTAGATTATACCTATCGATATTTGCCATATTAGAAATTAAAACTGAGAAATTACAAAATATTTATTAATCCATTAAAAATAATAAACCTATTACATGTTAACGTAAGTAACATTTTTATAAACAATAACAATTTTTGTAAATCTTTTTTAACATCAACTTTATCCGCTTCTGCCTGCAGTCTTTTGTGACATGTTGTTTTAGTTGAATTAAATGAAGAAAATCTGGCTTCACGTAGATGTGTAATTGGGAAAGAAAGGAGTATTTCAATAGCCTTTTCGGACTCACCACCCTTTAGTTAGCTGTGGTATGGAATCTGAAACTACACCAGTGAAATTTTCACACTGTCACATTAAAACCCATCAGTCTTGCACTTTGAATGCCTTTAATATCAAGCACTAGTCAATGTGGAAAACTGATTCAATGAATTATGCAGATCTTCCAAATGTCAGTACATTTCCTTAGATAATAACAAAAAAGTCACATTTGTCAATATCACCTTCACACAATTATGGACCCCAGAAAGGACCACAGGAACTCCTAGGCATCCCCAGACCACACTTTAATAACCACTGCTCTGAAGACATCCACTTGTAGCAAATTAGCATGTGTCCCTCAAGGTGCTATACATATTCATTTTGGTTTTTAGCTACCACTATCACATGTACAAATTTACATACACACCGTTTTGTAACTTACTTTCCACTGTGAACATCTTCCTATGTCCCTATACATAGTTATCACATTCTTTCCACCAATTGTACAGTATTCTATCACTATTAGAAAAAATCCTGCCATACATATCCATGTACAACTGTTATTATCCACTCGTGTGACTATTTCTGTAAGACACACTTGTGAAAATGAAATTGTAGGAATGAGAAGAGGAGGAAATGATGCCCAAGTCTTCCAATCTTCCCCAATCCTGGGCCTCAAATCCGACGCAATGAGAAAATGTAATGGGAGTAAAGAGCTCCACTAATAAGGTGATTAGATCTGGACCAGTCTTCATGATGGAATAAGCTTATGTCTGTCTGTATTAGTGTAAAAGATTCAGTAAGTGGCTTCTGCTGAATGAAGATGCAACAGACATACCGCGAACACTTTACATCCCTTTTGTGACCCAAGTTACACATATTTGAAAACTGCCTATCGATTCTGCTTTGCTACTTAATACAAAGCCATTTTAGAGCTTTTTTAAAAATGCAATTACAGGGTCAAAAGACAGGCACAAATTCAATTTCACAGGTACTACCAAACTGCTCTCCAAAAACCCTACCACTTTACACTCCCACCAGCAATGCATGACAGGGTTTATTGCTCCAAACCTTCACTGTGACTATGATCATTTTTTAAAATCTCTGTTGGTCTTTTAGGTGCAACATGATACCTTATTGTTTTAATTTGCATATCTGTGGTGATAGGGGATGTTAAATGCCTTACCATTTCTCTTTTAACAGTGTTTAACTTGGATATTTTATCTCCAATTGTAAGTACAATCGAGGGTCCCAAAAGTTTGTTAACAGAGGTTATACCTATCAATGTTTCTCTTATTAGAAATTAAAGCTGAGAAACTTTATTAATCCATTTGGATTAATCTAGTCAACCACCTAGGAATACACCAAATACCCTCTTTCATGTGTATTTTGGTCATCTACTTCCTCAGCCCAGCCCCTCCTGTCTGGGACAGGCCTGGTGGTCCCCAGAGATCACCCCTCGACTAGGGAGCTCTGGTCAGAGGACCGAGGGCCTTCCTCCTCCTCTGGTCAAGGACAGTGCCTCTCTCCCCAATCCCTGAGACTCAGAATGTGCACACCTGCAAAACTAGGCCAGCCGCAGCTGTCGGGGCTGATCAAGGAAGTGAACTGAGAGTGCTCACAACAACAGAAAAGGCCACATGTCTTAACAAATTTCTGTAGACTCGTAAGGCAGGCTAAGGGCTTTTCTGTCTCCAGCATTCCTGGGGAGAGGGACCAGCATCTGTGTTAAGTGTCTGCAGGGCATGAGCCACAGGAAAGAATGAGCAACCTTCTCATCGTTGCTTGGAAACATCGGGACCATGTGGGCAAAGACTAAGGTTGCTGGAGGCTGGGGCTCTGTCTGGCGAACGATGCTGGCAAGAGGGGCAAATATCTGACCAGCCAGCTTTGGGGCTCGTTTCCTGCTCGTGGAGTCTGTGGTCTGTCCAGTTTCCTTCACAGAACCATGAAGAACTCGGCTTTTCAAAGGGGAGCATGAAGTCTCCGTGGAGTTTCCGTGGGCATTCCAGGAGCAAAACTGCAAAACTTCCAACTGCTGCTGGTAGGAGTGAACTGAACGGGGAGCTGGTCCTCTTCTCAAGCCCTCCCTCGAGACCCTTACCCACCTTGCCTCAGGGAGCTACAGCAAGACCTGGGCGGGGCAGGGTAGGGCGCCAATGTGTGTGCTGGGCAGAAGTGCCTGGGCTGTTGCTCACGTTCTCACAACTGGAGCACTTGTACATTTACACTGAACGGGTAAATACCTTTAACCAAAAGGGGACAAAAGGAGAAGATACTTTTGGTTATCTGTAAGATAACTTACAGATAAGGTAACTTACAGATAAGATAACTTATCTGTAAGATACTGTGAGTTAGGAAAAATAACAATTTATATGCTCTACAGGTAGGTACAGTAATAGATCAAAGTTTAAAGTGGTATAAAAAAATATCTTTAAATCCTTTATATCTTCAAATCTTGGGACCAGAACTCTAACCTGACCTGGAGATAACATCAAGTGAATGAAGCCAGGCCAGTGACCCCACAGCCTGCCCTCACTGTCCTCCACCCCACAGACACAGGTGTGCTTTTATCAGGCAGACACAGAGATGGGAGCCAGTACAGGGTAATTATGGCCTAAAAACCTAAAGAGCTGCTGCAGACAGCCTAATCCGCAAGGAAATGAGCCCAGGGATGGCAAACTTATACCTTTCTTCCTTTTCTGCTCCTGATTCTTTGCATTAAAGGAATTTATTATACAACAATCAGGTATAGCTGTGCAAGTGTCTTTGGGGACACCAAGCACACCACAATAAACAGGCCCCACACCTGCGCCCAAAAGTTACCTTACGACAGAGCCAACTTCTTCTGTAGGCACCAGAAAGACGCACAGTGGCATGAGGGGGAAAGGCTGCTCAGCCAAAAGGATCCTTCATGGCATTTAATCCTCATTTTTCCAGTAGGGGATCTACAGCCCAAAAGAGTAAGTGGTTTGTCTGCCAGAATCATATCTCACAGTTTAATGTGATAACACAGAATCTGAGCTCTTGACGCCTTATTCATATGCTTCTGAAGTCTTCAAGAGCTTGTTAGAAATGCAGATTCTGCTTTCTCCCAGATTCTGATTCCACCAGTACAGGATGGGGCTTGGGAATTTGCATTTTAGCAAGCAGCCTGGGGGATTCTGGGGCTGGTGATCTGTTCTTTATGGAATAGTGCATTAAACAAAGACCAGTGAAGACAAAGACCGTGTCAAAGGCTACAGGACATTCCCAGACTCCTCTGGCAACTCCAATCAAGAATGCTGTGCTGGGAGCTACTGCTCCTATTCCAGACCACACTTCGTGGCCTGACTTGGGATTGGACCTTTCCCATAACCTCTTCTAAAGACTAGAACCTCCTCTGTTGGACGCTGGTGTCAACTGTAGGACTAGGACTGCGCTCCCCTGGGGTGCTGGCTACGCAAGCCAATGCTTACCTCCTGGAATCCAGTTCACTGGACAAGCTCATCGGGCATTTAGTTCTTTCAATTTAAATGTGGGAAAGCTAATTGTTACTGGTTTCAGACATTAACCTTTTTTTTTTCTTAGATTCAATTCTTCACCAGACCACTGCAGTTCAGGAGTTCAAAAGTTCTGTGTGGATGACTTTCCACTCTGCACAGGTGGGAGACCAAAATAGCTGATTGATCATTTAAAGAAAAAAAGAAAAAACGAGGCGAAGAGATTCCAAGTAAAGCTCCTAGAACTCACTACTCATAGTGGGAAAAGTAGAACCCAAGAATCCCTGGGATGCTGCTCCTTATAGATAGATCTCCTTCCCCCGGGCTGAGGGTCTCTGTGCCCCTAAACTCTCCTATGATTGTTTTGGACAGCCTGTGAGGTTGATGACCTAACCTCCCAGAGCTGCCAGGCAGGGTGATGTAGAAATCCATGCAAGGAGTGGTGCACACCAGGGGTCCCCAGCTGACATTGGATCAAAGGCATCCTTCAACCACGGGCAAATATTTTAAAAGCCTATGGAGATCTACTTAGCAAAGCTAACCGTTGGCTTAGCAGATAAAAATCTTCCAGACTATTGCCTTAAGGGCAAAGTATTTTTAAATAGAAAAGGTTCTGCGATAGACATCTAGTATTTTGGCAGTCCAGCAGCCACCTGCTCCACTTCTCCAAACTGTCCTTTCTTTGGGGGATACCCAGGCCCCCATGCCATCTTACTATTAATAAAATGCAATCCTGTACTCATCACTATTAGCTGACCTACTATTAGGCTATCCAAGCTGGGCCAACTGGCGTCCTTCCACAGAATTTGCCAACTGCAACTAAGAAGCATGGCCAACTGAGTGTGGACACTGTTAGTGGCCAGGTTCCAAAATGAATGAAAAAATCCAAAATGGTAGGGGAGGAGAGAAGACCTCAGTGGACTTCCTGGGTTCCCCATATGCCCTGGTTCTAGTCTGTCTCGATATACATCTAGCCCTTTAACAAGAGTCTACTTTTGCAAAAGCTAGTTCAGATTGAGTTCTATTACTAATACGGAGACTCTGGTCTTGAAAAATCGAGGACTAGTCTAAACTAAAACGATCGCATTGCTGCAATGATGCCCGCATCGCCTAGCTCCTTAACATCTAGATATTTCTTATTTGTCCTTATATCCTCCACAGCACTTTATACCTAACATACACCCAGTAAACATCTGTTAAATGTGATCTAAAAATATTCTCTGATGTAAAAATAATAATCATCATCAACTATTTTTTTAAAAGGCCTTTTCGGTCTATAGCTTGATAGGCATCCATGTGACCCTTGCAGCTTTCCAAATGGACCCTCTGGGGAGACGACAAGGACTCACAGTGGGCAGATTTTGCAGATGGGGGTTATTAGAACAGGTGTTGAAACTTGGGAGTTGAAACCACAACTCGCCAGCAGAGCAGGGCATCACCAATCATGGGACAGAACCCTCTGCCCACTAGGACTCCCCCCTGCTCCCAAGGGCTCCTCCTGCCCCCTCAGCCCCAACACCAGCACCCCCAGGCTCCACCCTGGGGGTCCCTATGGTATCTCCTCCCCTAGAGATTGCGGGGCTCCCTCAGCTCCAACCACTCTGCCATCCTTATCTCCAGGCCACAATCTCTTTCAGTCTCTAGCTCCACATTCTTAAATGTTTAACATACTCTTCTGCTGATGTAATAGCAAACCACCTTCCTCCCGAATGCAGCCGCTACTCCTGACTCCCCATGCACTGCGATGAACCCCACTTTCCCAGTGATTGGTTATCAAGCTTCAAAAGGTCACTGAATATTGCCACACAATGGCACAATGTGCAGTCATTAAAGACATCGTAATATACATTGACTGGGAAAATGTTTGAAATGTGTGCTCCCAAAAAGCAAACAAGATGGTATAATGTGATCCGTGTGTGTGTGTGTGAGTGTGCGCACACGCGCACGTGCACACAGACAGTTGAGTGCAATGGTTAAATAGGGTTTTGGAGCCACACAGACCTGGTTGAGTCTGTGATCTTATAGTTAAACTGTGAGCATCTGCTTTTTTAAAATATAAAATAGACTTTGGATACCTATCTCATGGAAAATTTATAAGGTTTAAATTAATCACCATATGGAAAGTATTTACATTGTACCTACACAGGAGATATCCCAGAATTTTTTTGTTTTTTTTTTTTTTTTGAGACAGGGTCTTGCTGTGTCACCCTGGCTAGAGTGCAGTGGCGTGACCACAGCTCACAGGAACCTCAAACTCCTGGGTTCAAGTGATCCTCCTGTCTCAGCCTCCTGAGTAGCTGGGACTACAGGTATGTGCCACCACACCAGGCTAATATACCAGAATATTAACAGTGATTATTTCTAGGTGCTAGGATTGTGATTTTTAATTGTTCTGCTTAGTTGCATTTTTAATAAAAAAGCTTAAGTCATCTTTGATTCCTTTTTTACCATCTTCCCTGACCCTAATATTTAATCAGCAATCCCTGCAGCTTCTGCTTCAGAAAAGTGTCTCCTATGTGCGTCTTGTTTCACATGGGCAGGACCCCACCCCGCCGAGGGCTCTGTCACCATTCCCATGCACACCCTCTAGCATCTTCCCGATCAGCCTCCGAAGTCCAGCTCTCCCTCCCGCATCCTGCTATCAAATCCATTTCCTCCAGGTCCAACTGGGGCCATGCCAATTTCCTGCTGAAAGCCCCCTCCTTTGCTACCTAGACATTCTGCAGCCCACCTGGCCCACCTGCCCGGCTCCCTCTCGCTCACACTTCAAACTGGAGCCAGCTGTGCGGCTACCTTTCCAGTGTCCTTTCCCCTTGCTGAAAAATCCCGTCACCTTCAGAGGTCTTCTACTCCACGAGATCATTCCTGCTGCAAGTCGCCCCTTTCTGTGCTTGCAAGGGCCTTTTTTTTTAACAGCATTTATCACATTCTGCCATGACATCTAGTTATGTCCTTTATCACAGATTTGACCCCAGGCCTTCAAATTAAACAGATCAACACAAACTATCCAGGTAACTGAGGAATGAACTCCCAGCTCTTACTCTGCCGGCCTCCCCAGGGGAGCCTTGGCTGGAGTTGCCCATTCAGACCCCAATGCCCCATTAGTAAGTCACTTAAAAGGCCAAAGGACCAGAGTACTTTCAAAGACCTTGTGACATTTCTTGAAAGGGACTTATCAAGGCCTGTAGCCATATCTTATCTTTATCTCAGCTAAACATCAGGCAGACCAAAGATGGCTATTTATTTTCCTTGTGCTTCAAATAGTCAGGCTTAGAGAGAGCTCTGGTCCAAGACATAATTATAAAGAAGACTGTGGCTGTACTTCAGTCACACCAGGAGGGACCTGGAAAAATACTTCTGGGAATGGCACGTTGACTCCCAAGCCACACAGCAAGACTCCAGAGCATGTTTATAAACCGGAGCTTCACAACAGGAGTAGCCAGGAGGTTTTCCTGTCTCTTGTTCAAGTACAGACCTTAAACAACCAGAAATAGGCTTCCTTTTCACTCTCATGTTTATGCTATGTCCAAGTTTAGACTGTAAACACACTTGGTGTAGATTTACCTAATTTAAAGCAGCTATGCCATGTTCATGTCAATGAACGTTTATTAATAAATACAAAGGGTTGGCTTGGAATGCAAGTGGTTCTGTCTGTAAGAAGCTTTAGAAAATCTTTTCAGAGAGAATTGGAAATCACTTCAATGACAGCTCCAGAGTGGGAAGACAATATCTCATTGATTAAAAAGCGTTAAGGCTGCTTTCTGGATTCAATTAAGTCTTAGTTTTCAGAACAGATATGCTCCTGAAAAAAGTATGTATAAACTGATTTTTTTCTAAACAATATCTTAAATGCACTAGATTTATTTGTGATCAGGGGCCAGCGAGAGGATTAGAAAGGAAGAAGTTTTTTTGTGTTCTTCTGGCCTGGCCTATGCTTGGCAGAGAAAGCAAGGGGAAAGCTGCTGTCGCCTAAATCCCTGCTCTTGTCCTACTTTAGCGTCACCCTAAATCGTGTGTCCCAGTCCACAAACACCTAAGGTACTTCCCGGGGACTGAGAAAAACTAAGCCCCATTGTTCGGAGCTCAGACAGAACCCGGAGAACTCACATAGACTTCACCCAGACGGGGAGGACAGCCACCCCCCATTTTCCTGAAGCGGGTTTGGGCGATCGGCTTTACTGGGCTGAGAGGGGCGAGGGCCGCCTCCCGCGCACGGGGGCGCGTCCGCTTTCTCGCCATCTGCGCGCCAGGGCCGCCTGGCCGTAATCCGATTCTGGACGCGCGGACTGGGGCGCGGGGGGAGGGGCTCAGGCCGTTCCAATGTACTGTCTACACTCGCGGCGGACAAAAAGCCGTCCTCTTCAGGGCAGGAAAACACAATCGCTCACAGCTCTTAACCCCTGGGCGCAGCGAAAGTCTTCCCTGCACCGGGGAGGTCTCTACTACCTCGGGGAGGGGTGACAAAGCCGCCCCCGCCTAGCGTGAACCTCGCAAGCGCGAACCCCGCACCGCGCCTCCGGATGCGCCAGGGCTTCCGAGCCAGCTGGGGCCCGACCGAGGGCGCGGGGGTACGGAAAGTTGCCCTCCGAAAGCGAAGACCCCCCCCCCCCAGGTGAGGGTCCAGTCGTGGGCACAGAGAGGGCAAGGGCAGGGGCGGCCGAGAGGACGGCGCCAGCGCCGGGGACCAAGGGCCAGAGAGGGGGTGTGGGCGCGCGGACTTCCGGAGCAGAGCACGGGTCCCCGAACTTTCCCGGGACCGCGAGCCCGGACTGCGAGAACCCCGCCTCCCGCCCGCCGAGCCTGCTTACCATCTCCTTGCGGAGCAGCGCCAGCGCGGCGTCCAGGTTGGGGGGCTTAGGGGGCTTGGCGGGCCCCGCCGCAGCCCGGCCCCCGCCGCCGCCCGCGCCCCCGCGGCTCAGCTCGTCCTGGATGCGCGACTTCTGCGCGTACAGCCGCTCCAGGTGCCGCCAGCCCCCCGCCGCGCCGCCGCCCGACGCCGAGTGCAGCAGCCCGCTCAGGCTCTTGGGCAGCGGGGGCAGCCCGTCCACGCGCAGCCCCCGAGCTATGCCCTCGCCCGCTGCCCCTGGCGCCGCCCGCGCCCCACTCATCGCGCCGCAGCGGCCACGCGCCCGCCCGCCCGCCCGCCGAGTCCCCCGGCCCGCGACTCCCCCGGCCCGCCCCCTTCCCGGCGGAGCCCCGCCCACTTCCCCTGCCGGACCCGCCCCTGAAGCCACGCCCCTCCGGCGGCCCCGCCCCCCAGACCCACCCCTCTCCCTGGTCCCCTCTGCGGCCTGGGGGCTTCAGCCGCGTACCCGCCCCGCAGCCCGCCTCGCCCGCAACCGGGTCCCCACCCACTCTGTTCCCCCTCAGCCCCTTGGATTCACCTCCAGCCCGGTCCCCACCTCCTCTGGGCCACCCCACAAAGCCCCGGCTCACCTCCAGCCGGGCTCCCGACGCCCCCCTCGCGTGCCCGAGCTCCTCGCCGTCCAGAGTCTTGCCCAGGCCCGCTCCACTCCCGACGAGGTGAGCCCCCCGACCAGCACCCAAAGCTGCTAGTGATTACTGAGGTTGGGGGGCTCAGCTTCAGACCCACCCCAAGAAGCTGGCTGCTGCGGGGGAGGGGTACAGAGGATCTGGCTTGCTACCGCGCGTCCGGGAGGAGGCCAGGCCCCAGTCACAGGACCCAGCTCCCCTAGGGCGGAATCCAGACCGCCTCCGTTACTCTAGCGCCACGCGGGGAGGGCTGGGGACACCAGCTTTGGGCAGGCCCCTCATGCAGCCTTGGCCCCCGCCTTCTCAGTAAATGGCAGAGAAGAGCGCCAGGCCCACCTTTGGAACTTCAAAACATGAACAAATATGTCTTTCAACCTGGCCACGGACACAAGAGTAATTCTAAGTGGAAATGTCAGGGAATTAGAGAAAGGCATTAAATCTCGGAAACTATTTTCAACTCAGGCAAAAATAAACACGACTCGCACCTCAGAGAAAGAGAAACGTCAGAGAAACATGCTCTGCCCGTCCAGGAAGAGTAAAAATGACAGTTATGACCAGGTTAGAGACGCAAGACACAAGGAAGGAGGCCCTACAGCCCAACCGCGGACCGAAACCAGTGCAGTATGTAGAGAGTGCGTAGCTTTAACGCCCGCTGATCATTGGTTTTAATTATAAAGGGATTTAATTGTGCTAAACACATTCAATAGGATAGTAATTATAAAATGTTCTGAGCGCTTCAGACACCAAACATAAAAGAGCCCTACACTTTGGGTAGCTTTTTCCCCTTTAATCTACCCTCCCCCCCCCGCCCCCGCCCCCATAGAGCCCACCGCAGAAGCACAGTCTTTGAAAGTGGCCTGATGTACTCGGGGGACATCAGTGAGTGACTAACAGTGGGTGAGACTGACATGGAGAACCTTTAGTGCTGGCCGTGCAATTTGATGGCACCTGGGAGGCTTCCCACCCCACCTACTGCCCAGAATTTTCCACCTCCTCACTGTGCCTCACCTTTCACTAATTACCTAGTCACGTTTCTGGATGTCAGGTATTGATTCATTCCTCCACTTAGACAGTGGGTGTCTGGAGGAGAGTTACCATGTGCCTGTGTGGGAGTAGGAGAGAGGGAGAGACGGGAAACATTTTAACCTTTGGTCCACACCCTAGCATGAATTCCTTTGATTTCATTTGGCATCTTGCTGTCTCTCCTGAGGCACCTAGCAGAAATCACTCAAGTTAGGTGATAGGAGGTTCCATTATGCAACGGTGCGGTGAGAAAAGAAATCATTTCAAAGCGTCATGGCACTGAAATCATTATAAAGCACATACTTCAGAGGATTGTGGACAGCAGAAGGAAAGAGGCTTAGGGCCGGCTAGACAGTAGCGTGAGGTCCCTGATATCGGGACACGAGAAAAGACGTACAACTTAGACAATGCCAGCCTCACAATTTTAAAGGCAGGCTCTGTATTCTGGCATATAACTCAATGAGGTGAGCATATTGAAATCAGTATCAACAAATAACATCCCAGGATGAATAGAAATTTCAACAGAATTTCTGTGGTATGGAAGACTTTTGTTTGTATGAACTTGAAGCAATTATGCAACAAATATTTTGACATCCATGGGGAGTGTCCGTCAGTGCCTACTTATTCGAATGCCAAATAAAGTACCTTGCTCATAATGGAAAAGGAGTCATAAATAACTTCTGAAAATACGTGGTTTTGCTTTCACCCGCTGAAACACCATCTTACTTCATTCAGGCTGCTTTAACAAAATAGCTTAGACTAGGTAATTTATAAGCAACAGAAATTTATTGGTCATAGTTCTAGAGGTTAGAAGTCTACGATCAAGGTGCCAGCTGATGAGGTATCTGGTGAGGGCCTGTTCCTCAGATGGTTCCTTCTGCGTGTCCTCGCATATCAGAAGGGGCTGGAGAGCTCTCTTGAGCCTCTTTTATAAAGACACGAATTCCATTGATGAGGGCTTTACCCTCATAGCCTAGTCACCACCCAAAGGCCCCACCTCTTAATACCATCGCCTTAGGGGTTAGGTTTCAACATATGAATTTGTTTCAACAAATTCATGCAGCAAGTGCCAATAATCTGACCTCAAACCAGAATGAGGCCAGCTATTTCCCATGCAGCTAAATCAGTCTTTTCTTTCCTGTTTTGTTTTGTTGTTGTTCACAGGCTCTTGGAAGTCAGAAAAATACAGACTTCTAATCCAGTGTTCTGTTCAGTAACTCACACCTCTTCGTAGACGTTGTAGATCAAGGTTGGCGACCCAGGCCTTGGAGCACAGACCTCAAAGTCACAAATACCCAGTAACACTGGGTGGATTTAAATTCAGGTTTCTCAGCCTTTTTAATCCAGGAGCACACTGTGAACTTGCCTGTGAACTTCCAAGGGTCCACCTAGAGGGTTCTCGTCTCCCTCCATCCTGTCCTTCCACTCATCCAGCCACTATTTTATCCCCACCTCTAATTCCTGCCCATGTGGTGTGAGCTTTCTGGAACTCTACAGAATCTTTCTGTGCTTTGTATCATTCTTAAAGTTTAATAATTTAGGTTGTCGATAGAATAGAAAGAACCTGAAAAACACATTGAAAGTCTGATTGAACTTTCTTTTTACACCTGGTAACTGTAAATGCTGCTAACCTTAGATAAGTTTATCATCTTGTCCATGGTAGTCATTTTTCACTTGTTGCAGGACCTAAAATTAGGTTACTTTGAGAGCAATTGTGCTATAAATTTGCACTGAATTTTAGCAAATGTATTTATTTCAAGATGTAATTTCTTATATTTCTATCATTTCTAAAACAACTTTTAAATTTAAAAAGCATGCACGGTACCTCTTAAAGATCTTTTTATGCAACTTATAGATACATATAAATGGGACTAAGAACTCAGCATTTAATCACAGACTCTTTTATATAGTTTTTTAATTGTTGACTTGTTGAGTCTGAATGAGAGAGTGAATGTGAAGGCCTAGGCCACTACTGTTACACTGCTGTGGACTTCATAAACACTGTGTACTTAGGCTACACTAAATTTATAAAAAAAGTGTTTTTTCTTCAATAATAAGTTACCCTTAGCTTACTGTACTATTTTACTTTTTAAACTTGTAAATTTTTTTTAACTTTTTGACTTTTTTATAATAGCACTTAGCTTAAAACATACATAGTACAGCTGTACAAAGATATTTTCTTACTTCCTATTGTTATTCTGTAAGATTTTTCCTATTGAAATTTTTCTTTTTAGTTTTTGAATTTTGTGTTAAAAACAAAGACATGAATGCACACATTAGCCTAGGCCTACACAGGGTCAGAATCATCAATATCACTGTCTTCTGCCTCTACGTCTTGTCCCACTGGAAGGTCTTCAGGGACAACAACAGGCACAGAGCTGCCATCCCCTGTGATAGCAATGCCTTCTGGATACTTCCTGAAGGACCTGCCTGAGGCTGTTTTGCAGTTAAATATTTTTGTAAGTAAAAGGAGTGCACTCTAAAATAATAATAAAAAGTACGGTATAGTAAATACATAAACCAGTAACTGTTTATTATCTAGTATTAAGTACTGTACATAATCGTATGTCCTATACTTTTATACAACTGGCAGCACACTAGGTGTGTTTATACCAGCTTCACCACAAACACGTGAATAATGCATTGTGCAATGACATTATGATGGCTCTGTCACTAAGGCAATAGGAATTTTTCAGCTTCATTATGATCTTGTGGGACCACCGTCATAAATGTGGCCTGTCATTCATTGAAACATCGTTACAGAGTGTATGACTGTATTTGCATTTTTACATTAAACATGTAATGAAATAAAAATATTTTTTTGAAAAATAATTTTCTTCCTAACTATGTTTAGTCAAATAAATAAATGCCTCTTTTCCTATGAGCTGCAGTTGACCTAAAAGCTTATTTTTGTGTAGTTGGATTTTTCAACCTGAATGCAGTACTTTAACTTGTCCATACTAAATTTTATCCTGTTTTATTCAACCTATTAAATCCTATCTGGGAAAAGCTTTTTGAACCTTGATTCTTTAATCTAACTCAATACCGTTCTTTCCCAGAATTATCTCAGCTGCCAAATTAATAAATATAGCATGTGTGGTGATAATAATAGAGGTAATACCCAGTATTTTTAAGGGCTTAATGTGTTGTGCACTGTGGTAAGCATTTTACAGGCCATAGCTCATTTACTCTTCATAACACTCCTTTGAGGTCTGTATAGTTACCCCCATTTATAGATGATGAAATGAAAGTTAGGAGAAGAACATTAACTTGCCCATGTTCACACATGTAGTCAGTGACAGAGGTGAGATGTGAAAGTCAGGTCTCCCTGACTCAGAGTGTGTATTCTTTCTTTTTTGTTAATTATGGTAAAAAACACATAACATGAAATCTACCCTCTTAACCAATGTTTAGCTGTACAACACAATATTATTAACTCTATGCACATTGCAGAGTGGGTACCATCCCAGTCATCAATGAAAACAATAAACAGGACAGGGTCAGGGACAGAAACTTGTGCCAGAGACCCTCACCCAGTGTGACAACAATCTGTTGACTCACATTCTTTGTGTACATTATACTATTGTTCGACTATGGGATACCAGTCGGATAGGCTGGGTGCGGTGGCTCACGCCAATAATCCTAGCACTCTGGGAGGCTGAGGAGGGAGGATCACTTGAGCTCAGGAGTTTGAGACAAGCCTGAGCAAGAGTGAGATCCCATCTCTACTGAAAACAGAAAAAATTAACTGGGTGTGGTGACGCATGCCTGTATTCCCAGCTACTCGGGAGGCTGAGGCAGGAGGATCGCTTGAGCCCAGGAGTTTTAGGTTGCTGTGAACTAGGCTGATGCCACGGCACTCTAGCCCAGGTGACAGAGCGAAACTCTGTCTCAAAAAAAAAAAAAAAAATTGGGGCTATAGTCAGTTAAATAGAATATATTTTTAATTTCACTTGTTTATTTTTTAATGTGGCTACTAAAAAGTTTATAATTACATATAAGCCTTGTATTTGTGGCTTACATTATATTTCTGTTGGATGGCGCTGGCATAAAATAAGTCCTGGACCCAAAGGGGCTTAACATTCAGGTATACATATACAAAAGGGTTTTAAAAAACAGTGGGTTTTAAAAAACAGTGCTTTGGCATGAGCGAATATTGTGAGTACCAAAACAGAGTAAAACTCCAGGAGTTCATAAATGGGGACCGTCTATACAGAAAGGCCTCGGAGAGGAAGGTGGACTTCTCTGGGCCTCTAAGAGGTTGAAGAGACAGGACAGGACAGGGGCCAACATGAGTGATGTCATGGAAATGAGGAGTAGGCACGTGGGTGTCCTGTGATGCAAATCTGACTGGGGCTGAGGAACCCTGCCGAGACCAGGTGGGCATCACTCACCTTGGAGTCCAGGCTAATGCTCTTGTACTGGCTCTTACCCAGTGAGGAAGCATTAAGCGTAGGTATGGTACTTTTTAGTGCAGGAGTGATGAAATCCGTGTTCTAGAGGATTAACACAGCAGAGGTACAGAATGGATACAATGGGGGAGGGGGAGGAGCTGCCACATTGGAAGAAGGAAAGAACAATTAGGAAGCTAATGTTTTAGTTCATGCTGCCCCTAGAGCAAGGGCCTGGCTCTGAGGATGGAGAGGAGAGGAGACGTAGAAAGATGTTTTGCAGAAAGAACTTGTAGTGCTTGATGACTGGTTGTACGTAGAGATTTGAGAGTTACCCTCAGAGACTATCTATTCATGTTCCCTTTTTTATCCTAATGAATGTGAGTTGAGAGAATGACTCTAATGGTCACTGAGACTGTCACACAAAATAAAAGTCATTCAGTTGTCAAAATTCAAACCGAAACAAGCCATTCAAAAGCACCCCTTAACCACAGCCAAGTTTCCAAGATTCCTTTGGTTAGGACACTGTTTGCAAACCCTGTTCAGATAACAGCTTCACTGAGACTCAAAATCATGGAGTTTCCCCACTTGGCACAGCTCACTGTTTAAATGAACATCAAGTGATGGGGTTAAAATTCACTGACTAGAAAGTACAGGAAGACTGAAAGCTCGCAGCACATATTGGCCGGGAATCTGCACAAAGAGCAAAGGGGAATCGGACTGTAAATAGATCGGGAGCACCAGGCAGAATTAATTCAGACAAAGTCATCAGTGTTCCATACAGCAAAGTGAAAGGGAGCTGTGCTTTCATCCGCTCTGCAGATGACACAAGCTGAACTCTACGACAAAGTCCATGCAGCAAAGGCTGGTATGGGCCAGCAGATAGGTTACTACCTTTTCTGTTCTTCTGGTGCAAAGCTTGGTACCAAGGTTTAATTAACCAGTGAAATAGATTTATGCCCTTACACTGGGCAAATTCATTATAAATTGAAAATAACTTTTAAAGTGATGGCCTACCTGTCATCTATCCTAGAGACTCAGAGATCTACCATTATCAATTTTTGTTTCGCTTAATTGCTCCATGCACTTATTATTATTTTTTTTACTTACTATTTATTAAACATCTGCCATGTGGAAGGACACAAATAAACCAAAAGTTTATCCCCTCGAGATGCATGGGAGACCAGCACGTGGCCTCACAAGTTAAATCTGCATGACTGGTCCTGTGATCGAAGTGGAGGCAGAACAAGCCCAGCTCCCTGGGTGCGACAGCAGAGGGATCTCGGGGTCCCGTTGGACAGTCCATCCTCACTATTCACAGCTCTGAATTTGCAGATTCTGTACTTGCAAATTCACCTTCTTGCTAAAAGGTATTTGCAACCTCAAGATCAATACTTGTAGTATTTTTGAGGTCTTTGGCGGACAGTTAGGGAATAGTGAAAATTTTGAGTTGCCCGATATGCATGTTCCCAGCTGAGGTGGGTGATGCTCTGTGCTCTTGTTTCAGCTCTCATAGTGTAAACAAGTGTTCTTTTTGCTGTCTATTTAGTGTCATGTTTTCCCCCTTTTTGTGCTTTTTTTTGGGTGATTTTGCTGTTTAACATGGCCCCAAGCATACTGCTGAAATGCTATCTAATGTCCTAAGTGCAGGACGGCTGTGCTGGGCCTCATGGGGGAAATACGTGTATTAGACAAGCTTCATTCAGGCATGGATTGTAGTGTTGCTGGCCATGAGTTCAGTGTTGATGAATCAACAGAACATACTAAATAAGTGTCTTCAAACAGAAACACACATGAAACAAGGTTATGCATGGATGGATGGACAAAAATGTCGTGACAAGAGAGGCTTGCAGGAACCTAACCCTGTATTTTCACTTAGGAGCAATTGTTCAGTATGCGCTAATTCAGTGTTTGGATCAACTCTGTAAAACTGAACTACTGTCAATAATGAGAATCGAGTGTATTTTAGAAAGACCCTGTCGCAGTCTGTTCAGATTGCTGCGACAGAATGGACTATGCACTTTATAAACAGAAACTTATTTCTCCCAGTTCTGGGAACTGGGCAGTCCAAGATCGAGCAGCCAGCAGACATGGTGTCTGGTGGGGGCCTGGTCCTCACAGATGGCGGCTTCCCGCTGCGTCCTCATGTGGCAGAAGGGCCAGAGGTCTCCCTCAAGCTTCTTTTGTAGAGGCACAAGTCCCACTCACGAGGGCAAAGCCCTCTTGACCCAATCACCTCCTAAAGGCCCCACCTTTTAATGCTGTCACATTGAGGATTAAGTTTCAGCAGGAATTTGGGGGAGACAAACATTCAGACCACAGCAGACCCTTTTGGCAGAGTTGTGGTCAATGGATTTGGGGTTTTGTAGCTTGCTGTCGTTGAATTCAGTTAGGCTATCACAGCGGTCCCTCTGGAAAGATGAGGACCTAAACCAAAGTAGTAGCAGTGAGGATCCATTCATTCATTCATTCAATCACTATGGCTTGAACACCTGTGAAGTGTTAGGGACTGCACTAGATACGGGGATATAGCAGAGCACAAAGCGGACAAAGTCCCTGCGCTGTGGAGTGGGGTGGAGAAGAGGGTCAGGCTCACAGACCTTAAGGACATGGAGCCGACTGTGACTCATTAGGCAGAGAGGAGAGAGAAGTCAAGGGCGAGCCAGGATTCTGTTTCAAGGTAGCAAAGTGAATTTGTTCATTCTCCCAGAGGAAGAACACAAGGAGGAGAAATAGTCTTCAGAGACAACGAAGACGTCAGTTGGATACATGCTGAGTTCGGTGGCACTGGGGAACTTCCAAGCAGAAGTCCAATGGCAGGTAAATATACGGACCCAGAAATCAGGAAAGCAGTCGCTACCCTCACCCCCACAAGGCAAGACTGTGAAGTGGAAGAGCCTCTCTCAGAGCTCCCCTCATTCTTGGGCAACGTCCTCCGGTCATTTATCAGGATCCTGAGGCCCTTGGCCGGGATCAGATGCCACCCTTCTCACGCCAGCTCTTCTGGGCCCAGCTTCCTTCTCCTCCTCCACATCCTTCATCCAGCCAGCCAGCTTCATCCAGCCAGCTTCCTTCATCCTCAGTGCCTCGTCAGGTTCTGGCTCCTGAAGTGCAGCCATCCACGCACCATACGGCCGGCCAGGTTATGGAACAGTCCAGGATGGGAGCAGTAGTTCCAGACCATAACCCGAGTCCCTCTCTACTGTCTCCTGTTCTGTGTGCTCCATACGCCGCTCTCTCCAGCTGGCCCCTGTGCCAGCTCCACACTGTTTCTGGCTCCCCTGGGTGCCCTTGCTTTGCACCCTACCGATGCTCCCGCTCTTGGACGGCCTCTTTGCCCTCCCTGCTTGGTGTCCGGCCTGTGGAACCCACCGGCCAGGCCAGTGCCTGGGCCCGCCAGAGGCGGATTGCAGAGACTGTGCTTCTGGGTGTCAGTCGGTCTTGCAAACTACTGCTCCTGAGGATTCAGGTGGTCCTGGGGGGTTAATTGATCAGCTCCCCTGGCAGTTTTAAGCTGCTTAATGGCAGGGGTTATGCTTAACTCATCATCAAATCTTCCTCAGCATCCAGCACAGTGAACGGCAAATAGCAGGTATTAGAAAAAGATTTGTAAAGTCAAGCCTAAGAGAGGGGGTAAGGCAGTTAAAAGGGAAAGGTGATGTCACAGCAGCAGAGCGGTAAGAGGATGCTTTGGTGACAAGCAGGCCTTTTTAAATATCCTTTAAATTGTCTTCTTGAGGCTGCTACCCATTTTCAACACATAAGTGGTGGTTCTAGTGTAAGTTCCATGAAACAGGAACCTTGATGTCTTGTTTTCTGCTGTATCCCCAGGGCTAGGTTTTTGGCACATAGTAGGCACTCGACAATTATTTGTTGAATAAAGTATCCCTTGGTTCTGCTCCGCAACTCTCCCAGGTGCTATAAGAGATAGAAAGAGCATTGTTAATCCCACACTCACCAAATTTCTAACCCAGAATGTGAGTAACCTCATTTAGGAGATAAAGGTTCTCACCCTAAACATTTGTTTGGAGACTTCTACCTCTGGCCATCATGGGGTCACTGGTACCAGAGCCACTTTGCCCCTGAAAACAACTAGAAAACTGGGCGAAACATAGGCAACAGCTGTTTTCAGATATCGGACAGCAGGCAACAAGGAACTGTGATCTCGAGGGGACGTTAACGAATAAGGTGATGCCTGTGTTTGCCCTGGCTTCCGCTTGGAGACACTCCCTGGAGCCCAGGCAGACCATGGAGGACTCAGTGCTGAAGAGACTGAGATTGAAATTTGGAAAGCGGGTGGGGCAGGGCATCAGAGAGGAGAGTCTTGTATGAGAAAGTGCCCCAGAAATCTGCATACCTAGAGCCACTGCCGAGGGGCTGTTGGCTGACAAGTTGCCAGGGCTCACTCCCCCAGGGCCGAGGATGCTGAGTTCCGACAGGCCAGAGGAAAGAGACCTAGGCTAACACTCAGGGCATTCGAGGGAGAAACCAGACATTTTGCGTCCTAGCAGTAGGACTCTACTCACCCCGAGTAAAGGCATTTGTTGTATTTAAATTAACCAGTTTTCCAGGAAGTGGCTTACTTCCTAGAACCACGAAAAGTCCTATTTCTATTTTTCTCACTGTCCAAATACACAGCTTCACTGTCTTCTGCACATTCGTATCCCTCAGAGACACCCTGACACCATCAGTTTGAGACATAAAGTTAGCCATTTATGCGTTTTATTAGGAAAATTTATAAAATTAGAGCTTAACATCAAAATAATAATTTTAATAACTTTTATTTGTGCATGCTTTTAAAACTATACAAGATTTTAATAAAATTAAATATTTATTTTTTTAAAGGGTCAATTATGGATAACAAAAAGTAGAAAATAAAGATTGCCTGTAATGCCACCTCTTACAGATGACCATTCTATGTACTGTGTCATTATTAAAGAGCACTTTCTCATACGTTATCTCATTTGGTCGTCACAATAACCGATTAAGCTGAGTGTGTATTATTATGCACATTTTAAGGATGAAATTAAGTGGCTTGCGTAAGAATACACAGCTTACTGGCCAGGAAGCCAGATGTGGGATCAGATTCTCTGACTGCAGATGCCTCTAGGTTCTCAGAGCTGCAGTTCCCAGGGAAAATCTTCACTTAGCTTTTCCAACAAGGTATAAAAAAGGCCAAGAAAACATTTCAACTGTAACTAGCAAATAAACTTTTTAGACTTAAATAGTTAAGGAAAACCTTTCAGGAAAGTAAAGAGAAATTCAGAATGAGTCATCTTTCCTTGAGTCAAAGAGACTGGGTTGCATTTCGCTTTCAGGTAGTAGCCTTGAAGATGGAGAGGAGAATGCTCTATTTCACATGCCACGTATTAGCAAAGTCGATTTCCAATCTGCAAGAGAGCAAGGGAGCCCGCATCAAGAATTACACTGGGATAATCTGAGGATGCAACTAAGTAGACAGGGGAGGGGTCCTGAAATTTAGGTGATCGCTTTGAAAATCTCAAAAGAATAGAGAATTCTCCCATTCCCCAAATCTGCTATTTTTTTAAGCTGATTCCTCAGTGAGTCTACCCTTCTTAAAATCATTCTTTCATTCTTTATTGTATGTCAGTCTTCCTGGCCTTTGAGAGCAGCCTGGGGAGGGAATTCTCGGCAGCCTAGCTCCTTCCCAGAATGTGGTTGTCCATTTAGGTACTTAGAGCCCTGAAGCGCCTTCTTGAATTGTAAGTTTGCCCCATCAGCTGTGAGTGAGTAGCAGAGTAAGTGACATTCACAAAGGAGGAAGAAAGGTTTGTCTGTGGCCTCATCCTCACCCCCTTTGCCATCTGATTTTAAAATAAATTTTCTTCTTAAGCACAAAAAGCAAACACACACATGACCAGCAGTTTTACACCAGGCCTGATGTTTACATGTAAAGAGGGCTGTGGATGGATCCCAACACTTGGACAGGGGGATCACCTGTACTCTGATGCCAGGTCCCCCCTCCAAGTCCCCACTGTTTCCCCCATCGCGGTCACCATTCCTAATTGGGGTTCTGCTGAAGACAATAGGCCTCTTTGTTTCCGAAGCATTCCAAAATCATAGACTGCCCAAAATGCCTATTCTCCCTGCATGTATAACCCTCTTACAGCGAGTAAACCGGCAAGCTCTGGTGGGTACAGTGAGTTCTGCCATCTGGGCCGGTTTTGCTCCTGCCAAGGGATCATGTTCTATAGAGAAAGTGCGTTTGTTACAGGATATTTTCCTGTTTCAATCTTGAGGTACAGCCCATCTACCAACAGGATTAAGACTGTGTTTTTCTAAAGTTTCTGATACATCTATTCATTGCCTAGATAGTTCATGAGCAGAGGTGAGACAGTTACGAGTTTCCCCTTCAGGTAATGGAACAAGAGTACCAGGGTTCAAGGTATTACAAAGATGAATGGAAATATGTCAGGTAGGAAATAACAGGGTTTTGCAGGAGGTAAATCTACTTACCGAGAAACGTTGTGTATTTTCAGAGAGTAACAAAGATTGTACAGCATAAAAGGCCATCATATTTAAAGGAGACCCTAAAACCGGGTTGACAGAACAAAGTTGAAGGACCTATACTTCCTAATTTTAAAACTTACTACAAGCTACAATAACCAAAATATTGGGGTACTGGTATAAGAATAAACATATAGGCCAATGAATAAGACGAAGCACCCAGAAATAAACCCTCATATTTATGGTCAATTGACTAAGCACAATTAACCACAATTGATTAACCATTGAAAGGAGAAGGACAGGACAGGTGCAGTGGCTCACACCTGTAATCCTAGCACTCTGGGAGGCTGAGGTGGGAGGCTCACTTGAGCTCAGGAGTTCGAGACCAGCCTGAGCAAGAGTGAGATCCCATCTCTACTAAAAATAGAAAAATTAGCCAGGTATGCTGACTTGTGCCTGTAGTCCCAGCTACTCAGGAGGCTGAGGCAGGAAGATCTCTTGAGCCCAGGAGTTTGTGGTTGCTGTGAGTCATGATGACACCATTGCACGCTGGCTGGGGTAAAAGAGTAAGACTCTCCTTGAAAAAAAAAAAAAAAAACAGGACAAATCTCCTTGAAAATGGTGCTGGGAAAACTGGATATTCACATGCAAAAAAATGAAGCTGGGCCTTATCTTATACTATACACAAAGATTAAGTCAAAATGGATTAAGGACTTATTTGAAAGCTAAAACTATAAAACTATTAGAAGAAAACATAGGGAAGATATTCGTGACCATGAATTTGACAACATGTTCTTAAATATGGCACCAAAAGCAAGGCAACAAAAGAAAAAAATAGATAAACTGGACTTCATCAAGCTATCTGTGCATCAAAGAACACTGTCAAGAAAGAGAAAAAACAACCCATAGAATGGGAGACAATATTGGCAAATGATAGATCTGATAAAGCTTAGTATTCAGAATATGTAAAAACGTATACATTTCAACAGGGAAGCAAGGAATGACTATTCTTTCCATCACTCGGAAGTCCTGAATGAATCTATTTCTCTGCCTATTGGACTTTTGGACAGGGAGGATGGGAGTGTTGCCTGGATTGATACAAGCCGTGAATGGTGACTTTTTTCTCTGTAAAGCTTTTGACTGTTGATTTTTGTCTTTCTTTAGCTTGTGATTTAATGGAATATTGTGGAGTTTAGATACAGATATAGAAAAATCAATCTGAACCTTAATTGTTTTTGCTCCCAGATCCTGCCGGTATCTAATTTTTTTTTTTTTTTTTTTTTTGTGCATCCTTTTGATAGCTGTAATTTGGACTCGGTTTGGAAAGTAGAGTAACAGTAAAGCAACATCTGAATTAGCTGTGATCTCATTGTAAACAGGGGAGTCTTCAGCGATTTCAAGGAAGAGCTCTTCAGGAGAATATTTAATCTAGCATTTTATTTGCACAGTAAACACCTGCCTTTCAAGTTAGTGCTGTGATGTCATGAGGAGAAAAGAATGTTCCTGGGTTAAAGGTCTGAGGGTGACAGTTACTGGCTGGGACACTGGGAAGGTTTGAGGAGTATTAAAGATGCTCACCTCCTGACCACAGTTGACCCTTGAACAACGTGGGGGTTAGAGGTGTCAACCTCCACCCTTACGAAGTCAAAAGTCCTCATATAATTTTTTACTCCCCCCAAATTTAACTAATAGCCTACTGTTGCTTTAATGATAACATAAACAGTTGATTAACACAATTTTGTATGTTATATGCATTAAATAATGTATTCTTACGGTAAAGTAAGCTAGAGAAAAGAAAATGTTATTAAGCAAATCATAAGGAAGAGAAAATATGTTTACTCTGCATTAGGTAGAAGTGGCTCATCATAAAGGTCTCCATCCTCGTCGTCTTCATGTTGAGCAGGCTGAAGAGGAGGAAGAGGAAGGGCTGGTCCTGCTGTCTCAGGGGGGCAGAGGAGGAAGAGAATCCATGTATAAGTGGACCCACACAGTGCAAACCTGTGTCGTTCAAGGATAAACTGTAGTTTGTTAACGCCAAGGGAGAGGTTTATAACGGTGTTAGGGTTTAAGGCTGATTTATAGCACCCGAATTAGTTAAAACTTTGCAAGTTGCCTTTAATATTTAGAGAACTTTCTCCTTATGAGCTTAAGAGTGAAACAGCAAATTCAGAGCTTAATTCCCTTTTGGAACATTTTAACTGATCTCACTAACTTCATTTTTTTGCCCTTTAGTTTCTTAGCTAATGTAGAATGATTGTTTTCTACTTTTTGTTTTTTCTTTTTTTTAGAGACAAGGTTTTTCTCTGTTGCCCCGGCTGGAAATCCTGGGCTCAAGTAATACTCCCACTCAGCCTCCTGAGTAGCTAGGACTACAGGCATATGCCACCATGCCCAGCTAATTTTTAAATTTTTTTTGTAGAGATGAGGGTCTCACTATGTTGCCCAGGCTACCCTCAGACTCCTGACCTCAAACAATCCTCCTGCCTCAGCCTCTCAAAGTACTGGGATTACAGGCGCGAGCCATCGCACTGGTCCGTAATTGTTTCTTTAATGTTCTTTCTACGAGTGTCTTTGCCAAGATTCCTTCCTTTGAGAATTAATGACTGGGGGACCATCTAGCTATTGTATACATAATACTAAGGTCTAGTCAACTTTTTTTGCGAAGGGGCTGATACTAAACATTTTACACTTTGAAGGCCATAACGTCTCTGTCAAAACTACCTGCAGTTGTAAAAGCAACCATGGATAACATGTACTCAAATGAGGGGGGCTGTGTTCCAACAAAAATTTTATTTGCAAATTGGGGAAAGGGTTTTTTTTTTTTTTTTCCTCCCACGGGCCATAGTTTGCCAAACCTTTGTAAGATCATCAATTTATTTTGAGCCTTATTTTGTCTTTTAAAGTGTTCAGTGAGTGAGAAGCCAGAGGTCTGGCAATGAGATTCTTTCCCTAGTTTTTTCTTGCCTATGAAGTCCCCTATTTCTGGATTGGGGTCATTCACAAAAAGTGAGAAGAAAGTGTTGACTTTGTATCCTGCTACTTTGGTGAATTTGTTTATTAGTTCTAACCTTATTTTTTGTGGAACATTTAGGAGTTTCTATATTATAAGCTCACATCACCTGCGAACAGAGATCATTTTACTTCTTCCTTTCCAGTTTGGATGCTTTTTGTTTTTCTTGCTTAATTTCTCTTGCTGGAACTTCCACTACTATGTTGCATAGGAGTGGTGACAGCAGCATCCTTACCTTGTCCCTGATCTTAAAGGAAAAGCTTTCAGTCTTTCACTCAGCCAGTCAGTCCAAAGTATTGCCTATGCATCTGTGTCTCAGGTTTCCCAACCCACTGTCTGGGCTGTCCAGCCACAGACTCAACCTATTTGTCGCTCCAGAGGGTGGAGGATTTGGAGAGATCTCGCCCAGTTGATTAACACCAGACTCTCGTGGAGACAACAAGGTAAGACTCAGGAAAGTTCTCATAAGGATTTTTTTTAAAGTTTTATTGAATATTATGAACTGAATGCTTGTGCCCCCCGCCAAATTCCTATGTTGAAATCTAATCCCTAGTGGGATGGCATTTGGAGGAGTTGTCTTTGGGAAGTAATTAGGTCATGAAGGTAGATTTCTCCCCAACAGGATTAATGCCCTTACAAGAGAGTGAATTTATGAGGACACAGTGAGAAGCCGAACGTCTGCAGCTGGAAGAGGGCTCTCACCGCAACCTGACCACGCCAGCACCAGCTTCTAGAATTGTTTATAAGCCACCCAGTCCATGGTAATCTGTTATAGCAGCCCGAACAAAGACGCTGAAGTATAAAGGACATACCATTTTCAGTGTACAATTCCATAGTTTTTAGTAAATTTGCAGAGTTACGCAACCATCATTACAATCCGATTTTAGAACATCCCATTCACCCCAGAAGGATCTCTTTTGTCCATTTTCAGTCAATTCCTGTTCCCATTTCCAGCCCTAGGCAACCGCTAATTTACTTTGTGTGTCTGCCTGTTCTGCGCATTTCGTATACATTGAATCCTACAGTGTATGATCTTCTGCATCCGACTTCTTTCACTTAGCATTATGTTTTCAGAGTTCATCTCATAAGGTTTTGATGAGAGACCAAGCGCAAAGTTGTCCAAAGGACACTAATCTAAAAAGAAAGCTTCAGAACTTCTCAGTCCTCAGAGCAGCTTGAGGAATAGACTAATCAGAGCCTCACCTGTCCCCCTCCCTATAAACTTTCTTCTTAGACATGAAACAGGTGTGAAAGGCAGAGCCAAACAGCAGCATGATTAGTGATAAGGCAGGTTTCCACCAAATTTAAAGTTTTTGTCATATCTGATCAGATGGCCAAAAGACTCTTAAAAGGGATTTTTTACGCTCAGGAAACAAAATAAACTACATTTGTGGAGTTCAACAGAAAGAAACCGGAATCAATATTATCTGACACATAATAAGTGCTAAATCAAGGTTGGCTATTATAATATTCATTCATTCAACATGTATTAAATGCCTATAATATATAATGTTAGGAATTAGAGATACAAAGCATGAAACTTGATTTAGTAAGGTGGGGAGACGGATACATACACAAATAAATACAACTGAGTGTCGTCAGTGCTATGATAGAAGGAAGGTACTAGAATGAGGAGGAGAGGTAGGAGACCCAATCTGTAGGGACCAGAAAAGGTTTCTTGGAAGAGTGACTCCTTAGTTGGATCTTGAAGAAGGAGAAAGTGGGGAGGAGGAAGCATGCAGTCAGGTAGCGGGAGCATCTTGCTCACGTAAAGGTTCAGCAAGGGGAGAAGGATGGCTCACCTGGGGATTCAGAATCAGCATGGTGGACATGAAGAAGGTTGGGGGAATAGGGTCAAGGGATGGAAACAGAGAGGGAATGGGGCTGGCCCTGTGTGCCATGCCAAGGAATTTGAGGATCACTGAAATATAATCAAAGCAATTAGATGATGAGATCTGTGCATACTGTATTCTGGCACTGTGCTAGGTACTTAATACTTTTATGATGTAGACATTGTTTTTTTCTATTTTATAGATGAGGAAATGAAAGTTTATGAAGATTAAACACCTTGACCAAAGTCATACAGTTATTGAGTGGCAGAACTGGAATTTGAATTCAGACCTTCCAAAGCTCTTGCTCTTAACCCTATGCTATGGTTTGACTGTCCTCTCCAAAACTCGTGTCAAAGCTTAATCCCCAGTGCAGCAGTATTGAGAGGTGACTGGATCATTAAGGGGTTAATGGACTAATGGATTACCAAGGAAGAGGAACTGGGGGCTTTCTAAGAGAGGAAGAAAGACCTGAGGTAGCACACCCAGCCCCTCACCATGTGATCCTTGTGCCACCTTGGGACTCAGTAGAGAGTCCCTAGCCCCAAAGAGTCTCTCACCAGATGTATCTTCTCAACCTTGGACTTCTCAGCCTCCAGAACTTTAAGAAATAGATTCATTTTCTTTATAAATTACCCAGTCAGTTATTCTGTTATGAACAACAGAAAATGGACTAAGACACCCTGATATTTCCCTCACACTGGTCAGTTTCTCAGTACTGCAAGGGAGAACTGTTGAGGCCAGAGTCTAGGACAGAGAGACTAGTGTGTACTCAAGAGGTCCTAAGGAAGTAGAATCTGTAGGAATTGGTCGCTTGAATGGGAGGGATGACGGAGGATGGTGCTAGTTGACCAAACACACAAGACAGGCAGAGGAGGAGCAAGTTTTGGAGTCAGATAATGGTCTCTGTTGAATATTTGGGTCATGTTGAGCTCCAGTTACCTGTGAGAAAATTAAGTAGAAAAATGTTATATTCAGAAATCTCTAGGATCTAAGCTCAGAAGAGAGATAGCATCTTGAGAACTAGATGCAGGAGACACGAACTCGGCTGTGGGAGGTGAAGCCAGGTGGGATGTGTGGGGTGAGAAGAAGGCTGGTAATGACTCACCAGGGGACGTGGGCTCGTGGTTGAGGCAGAACTGTTTTGGGTTATTGATTTCCTGGACAAGGGATGGAGGAATTGATCCTCCACTAGCACGTGTAGGGGTGAAGTGGATATCTTTTCTTCACTAAGGTTAGGAATTTCTTACTTCACAAAGTGGGTCAAACAAGAAATTTTTATATCATAATGAATAATCATAACACTGCCTTATACTGTCCTAACTTAACGCCTTTGTTTGTGACGTCTAATAAACCTAAATGAAACGGCCTTATCAAGAAGAATGAAAAAAAAGAACAAACAGCCCCTGACATGGGAGAACGTGCTGCTTAACGGAAAACATTCAATTCAGACCCCAAAGTGGCAACTTCTGAGCCCAGAAACCCATTAAATGGTCCTCTCCCTCCATTTCTATTAGCAGAAGTCTTAAGTGCTTAGGAGATCTATCTATCCTTTATCCACCGCTTCTGTGCATTAATGTACGAAGTCCTGTGAGGCCATTAAATAAGCAACAGATGAGAAAATGCACCTCCTGGTTTACCATAGACAGAGTTTCCCATAATATAGTACTTAGGGTAGCCAGTTCCCATTGAATAGACCAAAGAATCCTCAACTGCCATATGCAGAGGTGGTCAAAAAAGGGGTTTGATTTTTTTAGCATTCTAGGCTGTTCTTTATACCAGAAAGGGCTAAAGACAAAATAGTAAGATTTTTTCCCAAATGTATATGCTGAACTATATCCCCCAAATTCATATGTTGAAGTCCTAACCCCCCAGTACCTCAGCATGTGACCTTGTTTGGAGACAGGGTCTTTAAAGAGGCAATTAAGTTAAGATGAGGTCGTTAGGGTAGGCTCTAATCAGCTACGACTGATGTCCTTACAAGAAGAGGAAATTTGGACGCAGCGACAGAGGGAAGGCCATGTGAGGACACAGGGAGAAGACGGCCGTCCGCAAGCCCAGGAGAGGGGCGCCAGGAGGAACCAACACTGCACACACCTCGATCTGGGACGTTCTGCCTCCGTGAGACAATAAATTTCTGTTGTTTAAGTTGCCCGGTCAGGGGTTCTTTGTTCTGGCAGCCTGAGCAAGCTAGTACACTGAGTAACCAATATTTCATGTCTCCATGACTGAAACTAACAAATGGCTGGCTCCGGGTGGAGGATTGTCCGCAGTGTTTTCATGCCGTGGGCCGTAAAAGCGGAGGCCACCTTAGAAATGGCTGCCACCGTAAATCCTTGGCAATCACAATAAATGCAATGCCTCAGTCCGGGAGGAAGACAAAGCCGCTTTCAAGCGAGGGCAGGAAACGGTAATCCGAAACTCCGTCTGCGGAAGCCTGCAGATGAAAGCAGATGTGTTTGCTGCGTGCCTTGCCTTCTGCCCGCATTTTCTTTGCGCAGAACTGGGTGACCTGGCACCTCAATCTTGGCGTGTCATTTATAAGCAATTGCTGGCGACGGGGAAAGGCAGACGTCCAAGGCAGGTGAGGGGAAGGGAGAGCCGGGACGGCGGGACGGCGGGTAGGCGTCCAAGGTGCTCACCGCAGCCCTGTCCACAGGCCTGTTTGAAAAAAAATGCAATTTCTCCAATCGGTGTTTGCTGAAAGACAAGACTGCTTATTCTCCGCACGGTGAGATTGAGGCCCTTTCAGAAGTAAACAGGAAGGAAATATAATTTGCTGCCTCTCTCTTCTCTTTGATTTTGTTTCCTGCAGGAAAATCTAGTGAGTTGATTTTGAAAAAAACCTATACCATGTGCTTCCCTGGATTGCAACATGTTTCTCCTTTATGTGGTTTCTAATTTTGGACTGTGCTTTTTTTCATC
>RJWJ010012988.1:0-40869 GCA_004363605.1 Indri indri
GGTGTTTGTGCACTGCTGCTTGTGGGAATCCCTCAGCAATACCCGTCTAAGACACTGCTCGGAGACGGGAATTTTATTCCAGAAGGATTTGAGGAGGCTTATTAAAGTACACACTCTATAATGGGAAAAAACAAAGTAATGAGGAAATCAGAATGAGAACAAACACGGGTAGCAAAAAATAAATCCGCCGCCATAAATGCACCAAAGGTCTTCATGTTATATGAGGTTAGCCACACATTCGGATCTGGATATACCAAGCAACCCAAGGCACTACAGAAATGTGATCATTTTACCCAGTTCACAGTGTCTAGAAAATAAAATAAAAATAAATAAATGTATTGGAGGAGGTACAGCTTTTCCTATGCAGAGAGAAATCACACCTGTCAGGCATCATAGCTTTTCTTTAGCGTGTCCAGGTGTGTTTCCCCCACCCAGCACAGGAACATCAGTGAAAGTGACCCACATTCCAGTGACTGATCCTATAGGGGGTGGGGAGGATGACGGTGTTTGCCACCAGCACGCAGTGATGAGGAGAAACTGAGGTGCTAGTTTCCCTTCACCATTTATAAAGGGGTAGCTGCCAATTCGGGGCCCTGTCATCATGGTACTGGTGTACATGATGTACATGGTACAAAATACCAAGCAAGATAATGAAAATAGTGTAAAGTCATTAGGGGTTAGTCAGAGAAAATGTCCTCTTCAATTTCTCCCCCAAATCTTAGCCCTTCTAGTGACTTGAGCTAAGTTATGAGTTATTGCCAGCAACTATGTATTGACGAAACTTTGAGGAATTACTCTCATGAGTGAAGTACCAGACAGGAGCAAGAGTTAAAAAGCATCATTTTTAATCCTAGCTTTGCGAATGATTTATTATGCAACCATCACCCTCTACCTTGAGTCAATTTCCTCATTTATGCAGGAAAAAAAAAAATCTGGACCACCTATCCATCACAATTGTTACAAGAAGTCTCTCCTGTAAAAGGAGATTAGCATGTTGAAGTATTAAGCACTTAAGATGAAAATTATGTTTGGAAATTAAAATGTGATTTCAGTAACCCATTAACAGTAATAATATGGAGGAAAGAATTTTAGTAATTATTCCAAAAGAGGTATGTTACTAAAAACTATATTTTCATCCAGAAATCTGACTCAGTTATTATTACAAAGTATTTTGCGTGCTATGGTATAAAAATAAAAGCCAATGAAATAATATATTGCTGAGATCATTGTATGGAAAAAAAATAGACCCTATCAAGGCAGAAGCTTAGTAACTTCTTAATTCAACAGATGGTCTATTCACTTGGGAAGCTCAGAGTCTGGTTCCAGATTTTATCACTCCTCAACAGCCTGTGTAATATTTAGATCTTTGGTATTCATATTTTGCTATTTACAAATGATAATTATGACAGCCAGCCAGTGGAAAATGTGTGTCACAACCTTTTCTTTCCAGCAGTGCAGCTGACAAGTTGCAACCCCATCTTTTTGTCAGACTTGACTTTTCTCCTAAACCAAAGATTCCCTTACCAAGACCTCTGCCAATCAGAAAGAGACAATTCATGTGACCCGTGGCTTGCTTTGTAACCCACAACATATTACTGGCCTTCTCCCTCCCTCTTTGCAGAACCACCTTTTATCAAAACTCCTGTCTCATTAAGGTGGGAAAAAAAGCAAAGAATAATTCCTCTGTGGTATTTTTCTAAGTTGTACAGTCAAAATTTATCAATATTTAAAAAATTAACATAGCAATTAGTATTTCTATTTTTTAAAACAAATTTCTTTTTTTATGAAAAGAAAATACTTCAGAAAAATACAAATTAAAACCAAGAGATATCATTTTATGTCTATCAGATTGACAAAAGTTTAAAAAATTTGACCACACCAAGTGTTGAGAGGATAGGGAACAATGAGAACTCTCATCCCATGGTGGGGAGAAGTTAATTTGGTAATGCTACTGTGGAAAGCATTTGACCACATTTGGCAAAGTTTAAAATGTGCCTAGTTCTAGGTGTATACAGTAAAGAAATACACACTGGAGACATGTAAAAGAATATCCATTCACAATGTTATTGGTAATAGATTGAAAAGAATCTAAATGTTCACCAAAAGACTATGGATAAACAGATTGTGGCATATTTATGCATGGAGCACACAGGTCAAAATGAATAAACTCAAGTTGCATAAATCAACAGAGATAAATCTACACAACACAGTGCTGAGCAAAACATAATGTTGAGCCTAAAAACCATGATGCAAAAGGATGTGATAGTGGGATACCATGTATATAAAGTTTAGAAACCTGCAAAATAATACTGTGTGATGTAGTCAGGTATACGAATATGTAGCAAAAAATACAAAACAAGTATGAGAACGTTACACACTAAATTGATGATAATGATTTCCTTCAGGAACAGAAGGAAGGAGGCAAGAGGTGAGGGAAAGAACGGGACCCGAGAGGTTTACATAGAGGCCTCGATGGGACCCTTAATGTTTGTTTTCTTTTAAACATTAACAAAAATAAATGCTGAAGCAAATATGATATAAAAATGTTAGGGTTTGACAACGTTGGGTAGTGAATACATGAATGTCTGTGTAATTTTTGTGCTTGCTAATGTGTTCAAAATAATTCACACTTTCTCAATGGCGATGTACTGAAATTGCATTAGATCATAACTAGAAGGTTTTAGTTACAGAAGTACTAGAGAAAGCTCATTATAATGCAATCTTGCCTGCAAGCCAGTTCAACAGTAACTTTATAGCAATGCTCTCAGAGATGATAGATTCCATTCCCTTTTTCAAATTTTGTGGATAATTAATTGACCTAGGGTTTTTTTTTTGTTGTTGTTGTTATTGTTATCCATTTATTTGTTTTTCTCCCCACTGTCCTCATTGCCTTGTTTATTATGATCCTAGCTGGGACCTGTCTTCCTGAGAGGTATGGCTAATTCAGAGCCCATTAAATGCATGACTCCAAACTGCGCCATTATATATTACCTCCATCTTCTCTCCATTGAACATCATCTGCTATTGTGTTTACTCCATGACCAAGCTTAATTAAGTCCTTCAAGAGTTTCTCATAATCCTCTAAACTTGTTGGCAAATATGTACCATTTTTTTGCATTGCTTCTGAATTGTTAATGAATTTGTTTTTAAATTGTTTCTAGGTTTCTAAAAGTCAACTTAATGTTCAAACTGAATTCCATGCTCTTATTTTATATATTTGTCTATCTCAACTGGTGTTTGGAATTCTCCTGGGATCGGACCTTTCATCTGTTATTAATTTTTTCCTCAGATTACTTAATGGAACCTTTGTCCATAGTCCTGTGGGATGATCACCAAAAAATGCAAACCACTGGCTTTTCCTCACCACAAATATTCAGTTAATCCTGCCAAGAAATTTCAGGATGTTAGAAAGACACAACTTAATTTATTTAAACTATACCAAATGAGCTGCCTGGGCAGTCATTGCTTTTTCGTGCTAAAGGAAAATTTGCTTCACTTCTAATATGAATTCCCAGGAACCCTTGCCTCACATTTTTAAAAACAGGTTAGCCATTAGCCAGCTGGCAGCTCTTTAAAGATATTCTCACAATTAATAGTAAGTGATACAGCTCTATTAGTGGTTTGGTTTCATTCCGTAGTTTCTTCAGATTTTTAAAAATGTTAGCCGGGGGAAACAATGCCATTTCATTCCCCTTGACTCCCATAGCTTTTGCTGGCAAACTCAAGGCAGCAGTCTCCACCACTGTGTAGAGAGAAGTAACTCGAGATCATGCCGCACTGTGTTTAGCCTTCGTCCTCTTTGACTGTTTGAGAGAATACTGATCTAATAGACTCATCTGATTTTACCACATGCGTGCTATCATAGAACTCCTGTTACGCTTTCAGATTGTGGGTAATGTTGCCGTCAAATCCCTTCTTATGCAGTCCCAGTTGATAAGTATCCACTATGTTGTTTTCTCCTTCGTAGATACTGTTCCAACATGTGCATCTACAGCAGCACTGCAGTGTCGTTACTCATTCATTCATCCACCCCACAGAGGGCTGATGGCTATTAAATAACTTTCACTTCTATAATGTGGAGATGCTCTTTGTGGACAAGAGAACTATAACTGTCCCTACTTTTAGAGACACTAATGAGAGACAGGAAAAAACACACAGTTCATTGCGGAGCCAAACAAACCCCAGTCACCCATCTTTATTTTGGGCCATTATACCTAAGAATTGATCTAATTGACACAATAACCTCCAGGCAATTACTCCTCTTTTGCTATGTTGGAACTTCCCATCCAAGATTAGACTTCTCTAAGGCAACAATAAAATTAAATCCTACCCACAGGCCCAGTAAGTAAAAGAAACTGGGATGTGGACAGGCATGTGAACGAGGTGAACAACATAGCGTCGATACATTTTGCTTCTTCCTTTGCATCCCTTTTTATGTGTATTTAGTGGACTTTGAAGCAGCCCATTTCTGTGTCTCAGGCAAGCAGATACTTTTATTCTTTTAGCCTGATGACGTGAAGGAAAACAGAAGGATATGAAAAAGTCTTCAAGTGCTTCCTCTTCACAGATAACAGATTCTAAAGTTGCATCCCTCCCAACATCCTTTCTTCCGAGTTCAACTAGAGAAAAAGTGACAGAGGCACGAAGCTGCACTGTAACACACAAGAAAACCTTCCTGTAGACAGGAGTGGATTTCTTTTTGGAAAAATGTGACTGACTACATGAAACTGAAGGCTTGGAGCTTGGAAGTCATAACACTTCTTTTCTGGCTCTGAGACAATGAATTATAAGTGAAGGGACCTGACTCAATGGTCAGTATTCAATATCAACTTCCCAGTGGCAGCCTTGGAAGATGTTGATAAATAAATACTAGAAAGGAAACATGGAAGATGTCTGAAAGCTTGAGCTGATCTCCCACTTCTCAAATATCAAAGTTGGTGTAACTTCATCATTGACTGCTTAGTATGCTTAAAGGAACAGTTAAGTCAGAGTAAAGGTCATTGATGTCTTCCGATTCAATTGCTTCTTTCCCTTGCCATTGCCCCTCGTGATCACTAAGTCAACAACATGAGTTGCCAGATTTTGCTTTTTGCTTCTAGACACTCACAGATTCCCCATAAGCACTGGAGTGTTTTAATTATTCCTTTTGGTAAGATTGCACAGTTTTTAATATTATGTTTCTTAATAAAATGTTTAGGAAAAAAATGAAGAGAAACTTTAAATTCCAGGCAAGTGGCTTTCAACATTAAAATAGGCTAATGAAATCAGGTACAGTGAAGTTGGAAAGAAATTAAATTTAGACATATCAATAGGATTACTATCAAAATATTGGTTGGGGATAGATGCACTAATGATTACCATTTATTATATTCCTAATGTTTCCCTATATGTGACCTATATTGTCTTTAACTCTTATAACACCTGTGCTAGGTGGGGATTTTCTTCCTACTCTATATGGTAATTAGAAGAATCCTGCACCTATTTGAAAGTCCTATTTTACATCTTTGGTCCCACGTTATTTTTCCTGCTTATTCACAGGAGAATGGGATATATTATTAATAACTTTTCATGTAGTTATTTAAAATTAAAAGTATATATATAAAATGGATATTGCCCTTAAAATGCAACTGAGAGTCTGAATTGTACAGGGATTTATCATAGAGCTAAGACATATTCTTACTTAAGTTTCAAAACGCTTTAAATATATATACTTATAAACCTAAAAAATAATTGCCTCAGGCCATTTAAGAGAGGAAAGCTATTTATTTATACTTTATAGATTAGACAAGGTAGACACTGTAAGAGTAAATAATACACCAAAGGCAGCCCAGTCAGTGACCACAAATAATACCTATTTCTTCTCATATCCAGTGGGCTGCTCCCTTGGGAAGTCAAGATTGTATCTTAAGTGCCACATTCCACTCAATGGTCCATTTTCCTGCTTGCTGCAGAAACTGCAGTTTCATACATAGAGTACTAGAACTACCAGGTAACCCTTGAAAGACGTTCTAAGTCAAATCCTTCTATTTCCTCCTCAGAACCATATTATTTTACATCTTTTCTGAAGCAGTGCTGGAAAATTCCCTATTAGTTGATCAAGAAGTTGAGAATCACCTGGTTTATCATTAATTTTTGCTTCTTACACTAAGCCTGGTTTTATGATGCCAATTTCTGGCCAAGAAAAGGAAGAGTGTCAATTACCCCAAGTGTTATGTTGTGCACATTTGTATTCAAAAGCTCCAGTTAAAATTTATCTTAATTGACTCTCTTTAGTCTACTTGCCTTCATTCCTTAACAAAACAAAAATGAGGGGAGGCATTTGGATTTAGTTTTCTCCCTAAATAAAGGTAACCAAATTATTACACCCCTACTTGAATTACTTTTAAACATTGAAATGCTTGGACACATACTACTTATGCTATAATTCATCACAGAGCTAATACACACAATTTCACATTAAAGTGTATGTGTATAGACATACAATTTTAAATACACACAAACAATACACACTTTTGAAGAAAGCCCAAGAGATTATAAGGGAAGATATTAGAGTGGGGGCAAAAGAGAGTTCCAGAAGGAAAGATTCAGAATGGAGTTTTAGTCCCCTATGAAATAGAGGATCTTGAAGTTTCTGACACAAAACCCCTGTCAAAAGGACATTGGATAATTAATGTTACTAGACTATTGGAATTTTCCTTATTGATAGTGTTACACAAGTTGTGTTGCTCTCAGATGAAAATATGAGCCCCTCTTTGCAAGTCCATATGTAGTTGTGTGTAATGGAGGCATTACATTGAAGTTGTTCGATTCTTCCTGGCATTTTAATGCCCTCTTTTCTGAGCAGCCTTCCCGCCTTCAGGATAAAGCCCAAACCTTAGCGTTGAGTAGGACTCCTGCCAGCACTCACACCCCTGCTAACTTTCAACCACAACGTGTCTCTCCCACCTACTAAAATGAATCATTTTGGTTATATTTTGCAATAACACTTTTATAACTGTGCTACAGGGTCGACAGGAACATAGGCCAGGGCAATCAATATTCCTTGTTCAAGCAACTGCCTTCTTTCTCCTCACTACATCCAGCCTGATGGTCTCAAGGCTGGGCTGATGGGAAAGAGAATTAGTGACCTGTAAAGAGTCATTAAAAAAGTTGATGCAAAAATATGTAAGTCTAGATCTGCGAAAAATGACACTGGTATTTTGATGGAGATTGCATTGAGTCTGTAAATCACTTTGGGTAGCATGGATATTCTAACAATGTTGATTCTGCTACATGAGCATGATACGGTTTTCCAACTGTTTACATCACCCGCAATTTCCTTCCTCAGTGAGTCATAGTTCTCTTTGTAGAGATCTTTAACCTCCTTGGTTCAATATATTCCTAGGTATTTTATTTTCTTTGTAGCTATTGTGAAAGTTATTGAGGCTTTGATTTGATTCTCAGCTTGTCTGCTGTTGGTGTATAGGAATGCTACTGATTTGTATAGTACATTAATTTGTACAGTGTACCTTGAAAAAATAATTCTATGCTTTGTTTGGAACAAGGAAAGTGCTCAAATAGCCAAAACAACCTTAAGAAAAAGGAACGAATCTGGAGACATCACTTTACCAGACCTCAAGCTATACTACAAGGCTATAGTAACCAAAACAGCATGGTCCTAGCATAAAAATAGAGACATAGACCAATGGAACAGAAAGAACAGAGAACCCAGATACAAAACCATCCATATATTGCCATCTGATCTTTGACAAAGTAGACAGCAATATACACTGGGAAAAAGAATCCCAATTCAGTAAATGGTGCTGGGAAAATTGGATAGTCACATGTAGAAGATTGAAACAGGATCCATATCTCTCACCACTCACAAAAATTAATTCAAGATGAATAACAGACTTAAATCTAAGACATGACACTGTAAAAATTCTAGGAGAAAATGTTAGGAAAACTCTTCTAGATATTGGCCTAGGCAAAGAATTTATGAAGAAGACCCCAAGGGTAATCATAGCAACAACAAAAATAGATAAATGGGACTTGATTAAATTAAAAAGCTTCTGCACAGCAAAGGAAACAATCAACAGAGCAAATACACAACCTACAGATTGGGAGAAAATATTTGCACCTTTATATCCAGTAAAGGGCTAATCTACAAGGAACTCAAGCAAATCAGCAAGAAAAATCAAACCACCCCATTAAAAAGGGGGCAAAAGACAAGAACAGAAGCTTTTCAAAAGAAGATAGACTAATGGCCATAAACATATATAAAAATGCTTAATGTCACTAATCATCAGAGAAATGCAAATCAAAACCACAATGAGATATCACTTAACCCCAGTAAGAATGGTTTTTATCAAAAAGCCCCAAAACAATAGACACTGGTGTGGATGTAGAAATAAAGGCACACTTACACACTGTTTGTGGGACTGCAAACTAGTATAACCTCTGTGGAAAGCAGTATGGAGATTCCTCAAAGAACTAAAAGTAGATCTACCATTTGATCCAGCAATCCCACTACTGGGTATATGCTCAAAGGAAAAAAAGGACATTTTATTTTAAAAAAGGCACTCAAACTTGAATGTTTATAGCAGTAAAATTCATAATCACAAAGACGTAGAATCAACCCAAGTGCCCACCAATTCATGAGAGGATTAATAAAATGTGGTATATGTATACCATGGAGTACTACTCAGCCATAAAAAATGAATTAATACCTTTTGCAACAGTCTGGATGGAACTAGAGACCATTCTCTTAAGTAAAGTATCACAAGAATGGAAAAACAAACACCGCTATTACATTGGAACTAACCGATCAGCACACGTGCACAGATGGAGATCATTCAGGTGGAAGGGGGGTGGAGGGGATGGGTGAAATCATACCTAATGGGTACAATGTACACTATCTGGGTGATGGGCACACGTATAACTTTAACTCAAGCAGTACAAAAGCAATCCATGTAACCAAAACATTAGTACCTCCATAATATTCTGAAATGAAAAAAATATTCAAGGCCGTAATCCACCATTCCACACACAAGCCCCTAGGTAACTGCCAGTCCCCTTGGAGTTTTCTAGACTACATATAACCTGCTATATCTCTTAAAGAGTTTACTCAAAGGGTCTCTTTTTCAATTACTATGATAAAAACATAAGTAACTATACCATGTTTTAATGTTTTTTTAGCTTTAAAAGTACTTTCACAAATAATACCCTTTTGCACTTCATTAGCATAACGATGGGAGATAAGCATCATTTCCATTTTTATGGGTTAGGCAATAAAAGCTCAGGGACATTTGTAAGTAAACAAAGTTGGAACTTTTAATAGGAGTCGTGATGTCAAGCCCTATACTCTTTCCACAATATGATTCTGTGTATATTGTATGATCAGAAAGCTGATGGAAGTCCCCACTAATTAAAAGCCCCATACTCTTTCCACAATATGATCCTGTGTATATTGTATGATCTGAAAGCTGATGGAAGTCCCCTCTAATTAAAACCTCTTCCTTAATTTGGCCATGTGGTGGCCGTTTCCATATGGTAATGACTCTCTGGAGATGTGTGCACTTAAAATAGACTAATAGACTATGTTATTGAGGTGTGTAAGACATTGGATACCTGACATATCTATAGAGATAGTGCCTGCCAGTCATTACCACCTAGAGTCACCTAGCAGAGATCAAGTGTCTGTGGCAATGGGTAGTAGAATGTGGGTGTGTCAGGGACAGGTTAGGCTGGGAGCTATGTGAGCATGAGGTCGTCCCTGAGGAGGGCATCAGAATGAGAGGTCTAGACATCAGGGTTCAGTACGAAGATATCAGGGAGGGCTTGGACTCATTGTGGGAGATAAGGAGAGAGGTTGGGAGTGTCTTGTGGTCTGAAAGCACTGATCACCTTTGGGCACCATAAGCAATTTTATGTCTAAGTCTCTTTACACTGAACAACCAGGACAGAATTTGCAAGAACAAAAGAAAAAATTAACAACACTCGTCTTTTGGATGAGTGTAATACTGCTTTTCGTTGTTTATCTAGAGTATGCTAACTAGAAGTGCTACACTTTATCATCATGGTGCTCTCTTGGGGACAATGAGGTCGAAAACTACAGTTCAGATGAGTAGACTGAGGCAGAGTGGTTCACATGACATGCCAAGTGGCTTTATCATAGGTAGTCGATCCACTGACACAAGTATGTGGTGTGCTGTGTTGGGTTCCCTAGCTTTAACTGTTATGCATAGTTCCCCTTTAAACCATCAAAATAAATAAAAATGTTTTTGGTATGGCTTGGTCTTTATGATTTTCATGTTTCTCATTATGAAGTTTCTCTGTCTACTTTTTATTTTTTTTATAAAGAATATTTTTGATCTCCACCCAAGATACATATTTTTACACACGAATCAAAGCTTCTGCTTATAGACTTCGTTATTTCAGATCCCCCCAAAAAGTGCAATGACCCATTGTTCATCAAGTGTCGATCTGAGTCACAATAGTTGATTGTCTTATTACCCCAATTAAATTTAATAGTTGCACTTTTTTCCCCTGCCATTCTTTAAAACCAAAGGTGGAAAACTGGAGAAGGAACTTGCTAAGGTCAAAGGCAATCTTCTACTGGCCTGAATGGCTATAAGACCAAACCTTTTCAACTGCCAAGGCCAATGGAAATCCTTAACTTTCAAAAGACGGAGCTTGGTCAGAAGCTTCTCATAACTATTATCCCAACTGCATAAAGACTGATGAGCTCATTTGGTCTCAGGAACTTATTGATAGTTACCACTCCCCATGAAGGCCTTTTTGCTTGACTGGCAAGGGTTTATATGTATCCCATGCCATATATAGATCTGTCATATTATGATTGGACAAGGGACTCAAAAAATTATTGTTGAATGGACAAATGAACAACGGAGTGAATGACACAGTTCTCAGTGCCTATGAAAGAAGCTGGTGCCATAAAGCCCAAATCTCAATTACAATGAGCTTTCTATATTTTAAATGTACTAGACTTTTACTGTTGTAAATATTAGTTGAAAGTAAGTGAACTGAACCAGGATTGCAAAATATTTAGCAACAGGTTGCAATGAAGATTTGTGTGTGGTGTTAGCCTCAAGGCCTGGCTCCAGCTCCACCACTGTATGACCCTGACCAGCTGATTTCACTTCCTCTTTCCCACAGGGGCAAAAATGAGACAACAGCATCTACCTCAGAGTAATGTCTTGAAGATCAAATGAAATGTTGTGTGTAAAAGATTTACTGTAGTCCTGGGCACAATTAATGTTAATTTCTTATGCAAAACTATTTTTGTCATGGGATTTCTTTCAACAAGACCTGGCCTAAATTAATTTGCTTTTGTATGAAACAATTCTGTCTCCTTCATTTTAGCTTTATGTACACAAGGGTAAGATTCTTCCTTCTGTAACTCGGAATGTCATTCATTCATTCTATAGACATCTTAACACTGTATGCTTGTAAGTAACCGTGCTAGAGTTAATGGGGCAGGCAGGGGACGGAAGAGAGGAGGAAAGAGGGCAGAAATGTTCTACAAAGCATCAGTCTACTTCCACAAGAACATTACACACACAGGCACTTGGGGAATCAAGTAATGTTATGTAATTGGCAGACTACAGATATAAATGAAACACCATTATGCAGTTTTCATGTAAGGAATAAAAGGTAATAATTGTGGTGGAAGAAGTCAGGACCCCTGGATTGAAGGCAAGACAATGAGTACAGGGAGGAAATAAGAAATGGTAAATATTTTAAGCCCTTGCATGAGAGTATTTGCTAATCAGTCATCTGGCCAGCATCCATCGCTGTTGACTGTATTCAATGTGCACCATCTTTAGGAGGGGCTGGCAGACCACCATCGTGATTGACCATGGGATCCGAGATCATCTGTACTTTATTTTAAAGTACCTCAGGATATAGTGGGTTAAGAGTGTTAGTTAATGTTAACCTAAAACCCAGCAACTATCAGTATGCTTTTGTATCTAATTCTAATCTACAATCCAGAGGCTGTTAGTCAACTTTTGGTGTTCCAAATCAGGAATACACAGGCCCCAGACAGTTAAGTCTAAATGAGGGCCTCAAGGAGAATCTGAGCCAGGGCAGCCCTTTGCGTGGAAATATTTCTCTTGCCTTCTCTTCAGTCAGCCCTGGGTCGTGTTAGGTAGCATCGGGGGTGTCAGAAGTGAGTTTTCACTGGTGACATGAATGGTGTTCAAGTTAATGTGGCCTGGCTAGAAATACTGTAAAGGTGTCTCCACCTTTACATGAACACAGTCTAAGAATCTGCAAACCCAGGCTCCTCATACCCTCCAAAGCACACATGCAGCCTAGAAGTCCCCTTCAGCCCTGTGTCCCGCTGCTGACCAGGTGATTCTGGAGCTAATGCTCACTCCTGCTAATGTATTGCTGTATGTCCCTCCAATGCATTTCTCCAGCAAGGTCGTTGTTAGAGGACAAAGAACTGGGACTTTGTCAAGCCTCATGAATGGGTTTGTGTGACTGCTTTTGTGCACGCTTGCTAATAAATGTTGTCGTGAGTGGCAAACTGTGAGGCTTGTTCTCACTGTAAATATACTAACTGCCAACAAGATTGGCGGGGAGGAGGCCCATGGAGCTCACCTTTCTCTAACTATCGGTTAATTATTAATAGTGTTGACCAAGAAAAACCTAATGATCATGAATGGCCAAATTGGCTTAGGATATTCTTAACAGACTGGAAAGGACTGTCAAATATTTATTCAAATGGTTTACTGCAAATACAGACCTTTGGCTTCCCTTTAGATTACGGATTTTTTTCTCTATGCTTGTCACTGGGCTGGGTCTTAAGAGAAAATATAGATATGAAAAATAAAAATCTTGTCTTAAATGAGTATATAAACTAGTGTGTGCGTGTGTGTGTGTGTGTGTGTGTGTATGTAAATGTGTGTTGGTGTGTGTGTGTTGTGTGGTAGAGGGGTTCAGGAAGATAAGAGAGAAAATAGAAGCATGTGTCCAAACAATTACAACTGGCACATGCTTGCTATGGTAATAGAGTCGTGCACAGGATATGATATTAAAGTATGAGAGTTGGACTCCTAATACAATTTGGTGGCAGAGAATAGAGTGGGCAGGTGGAGGTTAGTTAGAGAAAGTAGTACCTGCTGTGCATTTTGAAGAACAAGTTGGAACTAGCCGAGAGAATGACAGGGAAGGAAAAGAATAATATATGCAAAGGCATAAATGTTAGAAAACCCTAGAAGAGCCTGAAGTACAATAAAACCCCATGATAATGCAATAGCTTGAATTCAGATATAAAGCAATTGGCTCACCTGGTCATTTCATTATCCTTGCACAACAGGTTTCTGCATTTTACATGATTGAATGTTCTAGATTCCACTTATAATGCTATGGCAGCGTTTCCTTTTTTAGTTCATTGAAAGTGGCTGGACTATGAAGCATGTGGCTGCGAGTGATGGGGAGGTGAGAGTAGATGGCTCTGAAGAATTAGGTCATGGTACAATCATGAAAGGTCTTAGGTGTCACATGATAGAATCTGGATTTTACCCTGAAAGTAATGTTGAGTCAGAAGGACATTAAATGGAGAAATGGCATGAACAGATTTGTGCTCAGGATAATAACTGGCATCGTATAAAGGATAGACTAAATGGGCTAGAACAGAGACATGGAAATCACATAAAAATGCCACTGGAGTTATGACAGACACAGGATGAAGATCTGCAAGTTTCAAGAGGCATTTGGAAGGACGAATTGACAGAACTTGGAGACTAAAGGATATGGATGTGGTGGGAAAAGATGGCTGCCATCTTACTGTTTTGGATGACTTGGTGGAAGGTGGATTCATTCCCTACATTAGGTGATGGCCAGTTTGGGGGAAAGGGAAGATAAAGGATTAAGTATTAGATATTAAGTATTACATGTGTTGTAAACTTGTAACAGACCCACATTTCCTTAATTATTTTTCTTTAGATATTGCAATTGGGTTAGTCTAACATAATGAAAAACCATTAGATTTCAATATCTAATGGAACTGAGTTGGATTGGATTCATTTTTCATGAGTTGACTGGGAGATTTGGAAATGAAGCTGTCAGAGGCTTAGTTTGGGGTTATTTGTCATCAGCCCAAGCTAGAATTTTAATAAATGGGAAGAGGCAAAATTGATTTCATTAAGGAAAAGGAAATGAGAATGGAGACACCTGTTCTTGACAAAAAGACTGTTAATTCCTAGTTACTATCATGCATTTGTCATTAGTAATGCTGAATGATGTTGGAGATGGGACACAATGGCTCCACAAAACGAGTTTTAGCAGCAAAAAGGGAGTTGGTTTTTTTTTTTTTTTCAGGAACTTCAGTGATACATTGATTTAATCATTCTGTAAATTATTCATATATCTGTCCCTCCATCCATCCATCTATCCCTCCATTAAATAAATATCTATTTAACACCTGGTAAGTGCCATGCACATTGAAAGAGCTGGGAGAGTTTGGACAAATTTTAAAAGGGCAGAATCAAATCGTGGTCAGAACACTCAAAGAATGTTTTGGTACTTCAGACCTCCACTGGAGATAAATGTTGAACCCAGCAGAGAAGACAGGAATGATTAAAGTGGATTAACACCTACTTGTGTTGGGATTAGTTTTGACTATGGTCAAGTTTTTTTTTTTTTTCAAGCTTTACTTATGTTCAGACAGTTTCCTTATAAACCATGTAATCTTTTCTTTCTTACTGTTTCATGAGATTCAAATTCCTTCTCCTAAGAATGGGAAAAGAGCATGTCAAAAGAAAAAGAATAACTGTTACTACTCTAAAACTATCAGGAACTCTTACATTGAAGAAAATCAAGACACGTACTAGCAAGGATATGAGAGTAAAACAAGGGCTATATTTTACAAATTTGTGTGCAAAAGCCTGAAAGCTTCTGAATATTTCTGCTCTCAGAAAACATTTTATCCTCAATTTACTTCTCCTCATTTACTTCTCCCATGTGATTGCTATCTGGGTCCTACTGGAGAGAGAAGAATTCTTTCGAATGTCGTTTCTGCGAAGCATCTTTATTGTCTTCAGTTTTAAAATTCAGAGTCACAAAGGGAAACAAGGTCCATTAACAATGGATGCTGCTAAAGATTATAGGACTAATTTAGCATTAAGAGGGGTTTTATCCAGTGTGTTTCTCTTGGCACAATTTCACATATGTGATCCAGTACATAAGTGTAGAAACCAAAGAACAATTTGTGTCCTTTCTCAAGTCGTAGGAAAATTTAGATTGGCAGAACTAAGATAACACCGGTGATTTCTTTTTTTCCTCCAAACATCAGATCAGTGATTCTTAATGCACAAACTGCAGTAAATGAGTGATATCCTTTGGATACTAAGCAACTAATATTTCGGTTCTACCCCTGTGCCTTTATTTCTTTTCTCAAGTGTAACAAATACATCAGAAGACCTGGGTTCAAGTCAGAAGCCCTGCCACTCACTAGCAGTTTAATCTTGGGCAAGTTACCTAATCATAGTAATCTTTACTGAGTCCTTACTGTATGGATCTATAGACTGTAAATATCGTTTGTTGTGATATCATGAATTATCTTAGTGCATACTATCTTATTAGTTGTAGTCTCTTATTTAACTCCCCCCAAAATGCTATGAGGTAGGTATGTTAATTATCCTCAACTGAGGCCCAGAGAAGTTAACTTACCAAGATCAAAAAGGTCAAGCCGGGACTTAAGTTTACAAGAATTAAAAGACAATATTACATAAAAGAGATCATTGTTGTTGTTAAGTTATTATTATTGTTTTCTCAGACTTCCAAGTCAAAAGCCAGAAGAATGCTTTTATTTCAAACCATTCCTTTTATACCCCAATCCAATCTCCATCACATTCTACTGACTCTCTCTTCTCAAGATTGTTAAGATTTATTTATTCTTCTCCATTTTTGTTTCTCCACTTGTATTAGAAAGCGTGCCCAATGCTTTTGATAATTCTGATAACTGTAATTCTTTTTCTTGCTTTAGCCTTTCCTCACCCTGATCTAGCGTTGTCACATTTTCTGATTAATATGCACAAAACGCCATATTCCTATTGCCATGGGTCATTCTTCATTGCTTATTGGATAAAGACATCCCAATATCTTCACTCTGGTATTTGAGACTCTAGGTTTCTCGGTCCTATTCTACCCATTCAAACTTATTTCCCAGTAGAATCTGATGGAATTTGGGGAAGGGGGGCATTTTCTTATCTATGGAATGTTTGTTACATGCTAGGCACTGCTGATATTTGGTGGAAAAAACAGGCTTAGGCACGGAACAGATCTTATGAAGAGACACAGACATCAAATAAATAAATGCATACTCAATAAATGACAAGGAAGGGGTGGGATGAGGGTGAAAACTAACCTAGTACAGAGGTTCAGGGAAGGTTCCCTGAAGCAAAATAAGCCCATTCACCTTATACCTCCACCGTCAGGAATTTGGATCATTCTCCTCCATCCCTTAAAAAATTCCCTATTCTTCTCCATGCAAATCCAATTATTTTATTAGTGTTTTTCTTTTTGAGAACACAGCTTAAGTCTTATTTAAGATACTAGGGTTTGCCTAACTTCTTTAGCCTCCAAAAATGTGGTGCGTTTTTTTTTTTGTTATTGTTGTTCGTTTGTTTTCTTTAATCTTGGTACATTTGTGGTTCCTGCTACCAGAGTGGATTATGTAATAGATCACAGATTTCAGAGTTACCATGTTGATTATCAATGTTTTTACCTAAGAAACCTGTGCTCTTCTCCTTTAGATTCCACATGATGCTGTAATAAATAAACATTTGCTTAATGAGTAGCTGAATGTTATTATTTAGGGGTATTCACATGTAGGCGCTAGAAATCTATGTAACAAATGCAGGATTAGAACCATAGTTCTAATACCTTCAACAACCTTCCTGAAGCTTGAGATTAACTTAATCCCACTCTTGTTCATTTGCTTTAGGTTTTATTTGAGCTAAAATTTCATACTCTTTGCATTAACATTGCAGAAAAACCGATTGCTTATTGTTCTGGAAGTTTAGCTACATTTATATTACCTATTGTTAATGCAAATTTCATAATAACCCCAAATTAAACCTGCGTATGAAATTCCCTGGTCCCTGTTATTTACCTCCTGGATTATATATTTAATGCCAAATAGCCACATAAAACTAAAGATAAATCAACAAAATAAGAACCTTAAATTTCAGCTCTTAGTATGCTTCTGAAAGGAATGTCATCCGCGTAACAAAGCTCTATAATTATTTTCTCTGGTTTTCAGAAATCTGCTTATTATACAACCTAAAAACAGCTAATTAAAGCTAACAAGATTCAGTGGAGGTGAGTGAAGTTTTCACAGAAGTTAGGTTCAATTTTGGTCCAAAATATTTCCAGAATAAATCGTGTTAGAGTTGTGTAGTGAGGTGCATGAGAGTTTAGGTATGGTATGTGGTATCCTAATTTGTTTGTTCCTCTTTGTGGGTTATATGTCAAAGCCCGGTACTACTCAAATGGGAGGAATTCCAGCTGATGCCCACTGCCCCTCCACTGTATCCCTGCTCTTGAAAAGACTATGTTCCAAAAAATGGTGCAATGATATAAAGTTCATCAGCCACAGAATCCTTGTGTGTGGCCATCATAAAGCTCCCCGAACCACAGGAGTTCCATATCTTCTATATTCTTGTATGTAACGTCTGCACTTTAAACACAGCACCCTTTCAGTAAATATGACAATACAATAAACGGCGTAAGAGGCGAGCACTCTGGGCTGTATTCCTCAGTTTTCCACTGATTTGTAAGTAAATTTGAACGGACTTCTTTATACCTCTAGCTTGGAATTATTGTAGTGCCAAATTCATTCATTTGTTCAACAAATATTTGTCAGTGACTGCTAAGTACCAGGCAATATTCCGGGGAGTTGCTTCTGTTAGCTGTGCCAACAGCAAGGAGAGCATCTCTAACAGCCAGGAGTGATTCTGTTTGACAGGTAGCATAGTGAGTAGAAAGAGGATGTGGGGAGTAAGGTCCGGTTAAATCTTGCTTCAACACTTAGCGAGGCCCATCACTAGAATCTCTGAAAGTGAATGCCTTCATCTATAAAATACTAATGGTTCAAAAATATTTAACGAGTGCCTCAAGGTGTAGGCACCATGCTAGGTACCAGGAATGCAGTGTGACAGAAAGCAGATAAAGACTCTGCCTTGCCGCAGCTAAATATGTCAAGCATATTTATGTTGCTATTATTGCACCATCAAATCTTGTTAGTCTGTGTGGTGGCTTTAAAATGTGCCCACAGAATCTTTGGCACTTTTCCTTCAAAAGGTGGAGCCTAATTCTCTTGGATATAGGTCAGGCTGAGAGGCTTGTTTCTCACGAAGAGAATGTGGCAGAGTGATTCTTCAAGGCTTCCAAGGCGAGGTCAGAAAAAGGATAGCTTCTTCCCGACTGTCTCTTGAATTGCTTGCTCTGGGGAAAGCCCGCTGCCATGTCATGAGGACACATAAGCAGCCTCAAGGCCCTTGTGGGGAGAAGCCGTGGCCTCCCACCAATAATCAGTACCAAGTCGCCAGCCCTGTGAGCGATCCACCTTGGAGGCCGATCTTCCAGCCGGAGTCAAGTTGTCAGATGGCCATAGTCCCAGCTGAGATTCTGACTGCAAACTCACTAGAGACTCTAAGATAAAACTGCACAGCTAAGCCACTCCCTAATTTCTGACCCCTAGGAACTGGAGATTAGTTAATGTTTATTATTGTTGCCACCAAGTTTTGGGGGGCAATTTGTTATAAAGCTATAGATAAGTAATACAGCCTGTGATGGAAACACCTGGATGAATATAAACAATTTTGGTGGAACACCTGTCAAACCGCCTTTAGTTTACCTCCATGTTGGAAAACGCACAATTAAATAATTCCTCATAGACATTCAGTGTTTCTTTTACTACAGGCTAAAAATCCACACTCCTAGGTCTAGTATTCAAAACCCTACATGCCCAAACCCCACTCAAATTGATCTCCTCTACTCTCAAGCAAAACACTCCGCTTCGACCACGCTAGTCTGCCTGTCTGCCAGTTATCCCTGCGAAGTCCTGCCTCCAAGATTCAATCATGCCCTTTCCTCCTCCTGAAAGCTATTTCCTATTCTTGTTGCACATTCAGTTTCTTCCTCCCAAGCTTAATTTAATCCTGGAGTAATTCTTGATTACCCTAATTCATAGCAATCTTTTCCTTTTTTAAACATCCAGTAGTTTTCATTGCCAATGCTGCTTATTTAATATTTATTTCTCTAAGTACTTGAACTGTTGTTACATGCCACTATTAATTCATCAAAAAATATTTGAGTTCCCACTGTATGCAAAGTACTGGACCAAAACATATATTTTACACTTTGGTTTTCATTATATTTAATTTTTTATTTTTTAAAATCTGTTATGGCATACAACCTTTTGTGTGTGTTTCTTCATTCCCCAATTAGATCACAAGCAACTTGAAGACAGAAACAGTCCTATTCTTTGCAGCCCTAGGCACATCCTTGTAGAATATAAATCTCCAGAAGCATCTTTTCACCATCTCCATATAGGGCAGCAATGTCAAAATGATGAAAAGATATTGACATTTCTCATTCTCCTGATATTTATGAAACCAGGAGCTCCATGTTAAAATGCTAGAGTATGAAGCACTTGTTTGCATGGAACTGGGTTTCCCTGGGCATGTAACTTCAGCATGAAACCATCTTGGAGGAACACCTGTTCAGGAAATTGTGAATGCTTGCCTCCGTAATCATCATCTGACAGTACTCTCTGAGAGGAGGCGTTTTCCTCTTCCCAACTGTTGTCTTCAACACAAAATGCAAAAAATAGTGTGCAACTTTTGGTATCCTGAGGACTACAGTGAAAGATCCAGTGATGAAACGAAGCAGAGATTGCTGGCCTTCACTGAAATCCTGCATAGTCACTCAGGTGAAGGCAGGTTCTTTCCTGAAATTATTTAAAGAATTAAATCCATTCTCTGGTTTCCTTTCATAGTGGTGAGCTAGGGAAAAATGCAAACTAATCTAAACTTAAAAAAAAAAATAGTTGGAAAAAAAGGAAAAAGTAACTCACAAATTTTAAGTAGCATAATAATCACCCGGGGAGTTCTTCAAAATTCAAGCTGTCTGGCCATTAACACCACCGCATTCACCACCACCATCAGATGCCAACACAGAAAGTCTAGGGTAATGCTCTGGAATCTATATATTTCAGCAGACACACTTAGATCATTTTGATTAAGATAGAGTGCCTGAGTACATCTGTTTATAACTCACAAAGACAGAGAAAAGATAGGGGAAACACTGATAATAGTATGTGATTCCTGTATTATTTTCTCTTTAATTAGCTGCATTTTTACTCCCCAAATTTCTCCTGGATTTTGTCAATCTCATTTGGACAGTATAAAATCAGAGGGCTATGGCTAACCTTGCATTGAAAACCTCTATATTATAAAAAGTAATTCTCTATTTTTAAGAGAAATCAGGATTTAAAAAAAAATCTGGAAAAAAGGTGAGGGATCAAAGGAGGGGGTGTTAAAAATGTGAGGAAATAGCTAGCTAAGATAGAGAAGTATGCAGACTTTTAGCCCCATAGCATTTCCAAGGCAATCAAGAGATCATGAAAAGGAAAATCGAAATAGGAATCTTAAAACCAGAACACCATGCCCAGCCCAGTTACTAGTTCCTACTGCTTTGAGCCATCTTCTCCACTGTTGCAGGGACTCTTTCTGAAACATCATTTGGTCCCCATGGTCCTATTCTGGTTGTGTGTACACATGTATGTGAGTGTGTGCATATGTGTGTGTTTTGTGCATGCATAGAAAAAAGTCTGAGGAAATGTACATTGAAATGTTAACAAGGGTTCTCCTAGAGGTCAAGATTACATAGGATTTCCACTTTTTACAATATGCATACTTGTAGTGTATTATTTAATTTTTAATAATAAGCATTCACTTCTATGGTCAGAAAAAAGTATAAACATTTTAAAATAAAATTAACTTAGTTAAAATTCCAATGGCTTGTCATTGCCTTCAAAATAGAGTTGAATATTTTTGGTATTGACCAAACAGCCTTATCTCCCACCATTCAACAAGCATCCTCCTCTTTTTTTTTTTATTTCAGCATATTATGGGGGTACAGATGTTTAGGTTACGTATGTTGCCCTTGCCCTGCCCCAAGTCTGAGCTTCAAGCGTGTTCATCCCCCAGATGATGTGCATCGCACTCTTTGTGTATGCATATACCCATCTCTTCCTCCCCCCTCTCCCTGCCCAAGATCCGATAAATGTTATTCTTATATGTGCACTTATGTGTCGATCAGTTAATACCAACTTGATGGTGAGTACGTGTGGTGCAAATTCCTGGCACATCTAACTCTTCCACGTTCAGTGTCCTCACTCGTGCTGTCTATAAGGAATGCAAAGACACTAGTTGTCTACCTGACAAATTCCTGCTTCTTCTTCAAGACTCATGCCAAGACATGAGTCTTAGCACGGAGCTCCACACTGGAGCCTGAGACAAAAGAAAAATCCTGATGCTGATTTTATTTTAAATTTTCATATTTTGTTCATCGTGGAGTTTTTGTACTAATTTTGATTTTTAAAAATATTGTATTGAAATACAAGTGATCTTGATTATTGAGTTTTTGTTACCCCTCGAATATTGCACTGTGCTTGCCTCGCCATAGCCCCAGCCCTGGTCCCAGGCAAAGTTGCTGAATCCATCTTCTTTGTTGCTTCTGCTCTTGGACCTACCTCCACCGTGGGATTTTTCACATTGCATTACAGTTTCTGATATACTTATTAGTCTCCTATACACTTGATCATTTTGAGGGCTCAAAGCTTTCTTAATCTGCACTTAAGAGACATGGCAGGTGCCCTTTAAATATGTGATGATAGCAAGAATAAATGCTATGAAACTTCAGTTGAGTGTTTTAAGAGCCTCAGTTTCCTCTTGTGAACCTCAGTTTCCTAATCTGTCAAATAGTGACACGATATTAGATATTCAGTGACATTCAATGATTGATCTTATACTCTATACATATATATTATAAATCATATAATATAGAAAAAATATCCAATACTAATGTAGTTCTTACTATGTACCAAGAACTTTTCTAAGTGTTTAACAATACTAACTTACTTAATTCTCACAACAATTCTATGAGGTAGGTGCTATTATTGGCTCCAATATACAGGTGTGGAAACTAGCTCAGAGCATCCAGTGACTTGTCCAAAGCTTATGTTTTAACCCACGCGGTCCGGATCTGGAGTCTGTGTTCTCTACTCCTATATTGCCTCTCACAATAATAATAACTTTTACATAAATAAATATAAATATTTAAATACATAACCAACACAAAGATTTTATGTTTGAAAATGTGAAAATATTATTGATCATTCTAATTCTAATCCACATGAAATTCTAACTGATCAGAGAGCCAGAGAAAATTGGATGCTATAGCATTTCTTCCATGAGGTCTACTTCACTCTAAAAATGCACTTGTTCATTTACCAAAGACAAAGGACACAACATAATCTAATCAAAGAGAATGAGAAAATGTGACTAGTGAGAGTGGCATTAAGTGACTAAGGTTTGATAGGCCAGGTATCCTGGACAATGCTTAGAAGAGAGTTTAAAAAAACAATCATTTGGGAAAACATGGTCAGGCCCTCCCCCCACTTGTGAGCCCGTGTCTGAGCTCTATTTCCCTGGTAAGAGAAGGGAAATCAGCTGAAATTATTTTCTTAACTCTGGCTCTTAGCTTCAAAGGAATATTGGCAACATCAACTGATATTGGCAACCTCAGCAAGGGATGTGACTGTATTTATAAGAGTGTTATAAATAATCAATTATTCATCTTGACTTATCAGATGGACTTGGATGTCAGTGCTCCCTATGTGAAAGTAACAGAAGGCCCTCTGCTTTTTATGAAGGGAAGAAAACAGAAAAGGAGTTAAGAAAGAGAAGACATGTGGCTCCCCCCATGGCCAATTTCAGTGAGGTAGTCACCTCCGGGAAGCTCGAAAGGTAGATCAGCCAAAGTGGGGATGATACAGAATGGATAGAAAATAAAAGAAAATAAACCCAGCATTGTGCAATCCACAGCTGTTCTGTAATCTTTATTTTCCTACTTGTTAAATTAAGTTGTGTTGTACTTCAGAGGTATTTCTGGTTCCCTGATGCAACTCTGTGTGCACTGAGCCTAAGAGGGCATTAGTTGAGAAATCCTTGCCTCATGTTACCTGGCATTAGGGTGTGCCCATCTGCACTGCCTGAGAGTCAAGTCAGGAGCTGGGGGAGATGGGCGACTGCGAGCAGGAGCTACGGCCACCCCTGTGTATGAGCGTGACAAAGCCATGTTCACATTTCCCTCCCTTCTGCTTATTTCAGACAGCTCTGTGCAGGACACCTGAGGAAACAGAATCCCAATCTACTCCCAGTCTCAATTTCTATGAGTTCCACAGACTTTGTCTCCATGCTGCCATCTAAAGGGTCAGTAATGTTTCCCAAAAAGTCATTGACTATGGTTTGCTGTTGGAAGAAGTAAAGGATGGGGCTTTGGCTGAGAAATTCAAAAGCTGTTTCAACATTTCCTGAAACTTCTTAAGCAGGAAGCAGACTGTAAACTCTCCTACACAAAAATCTCTCCTACACATTCAGAACTCTTAAGTATTTATGGTGGAAATTCCCAGGTGGATCTAGCTGGAGAGGAATGATGGGGCTTTCTATTCATTTTCTTTTCCCAATATGACCATTATAGACACTTCTGAGAGCATAGTCAGATTTACCTGGATATGAAAAGTAAATATCAAACCAAAACAGCTAACTCCTTGCCCTTTACCTATCTCAGATTCATATATCAATCTTCCAAAGTGCGCCAGATTCTGACCTATTGCACCCCTACTTTGTCCACTGTTAGGAACCATGCTGTATCTGAGTATGAATCTATGATGTGATTTCTGTTGTTACTGTACTATCCATCCAACGAGTGAGTCAACATTGAAGTATCACATACTCGAAGACCACTATAAGCCAACACTGAGCAAGAGAGATACAAAGGAGAACCGATTGGAGTTTGAGTGACTGGGGAGGCTAAGGTGGGAGGAAGCTTTAAATGTGAGCTTGTCTTTTAACAGGCATTCAGGATGACACATGAGCACATGCATCAAAGTGGGAGTGAGCATGGGATGTGTGGAGCACATTCAGACACCTCCTCCTTAGGAGGCACAGGCATCCTACCATGGAACAGAATGGACGTGAAGTTATGAAGGTCCTGAAAGTCAGACAAAGAGGGATTGAAATTTCATGGGCCCAAAGAGTATATCAGGGGATTTATCTGATGATGAAACATGGGAGGAGTTGGAGGTAGAGCTTCCAGACACACACACACAAACACACACACACATACACTGTCACATGAACAAAGCTACTAAAGCAGTACAGGCATGCAACAATGGGACCAAGGGATAGCAGGAGGGACCGAAAGGCAAGAGTAACTCCAGGACATATTTCACAAGACAGATTCTAGCTTGAAAGTCAGTGGTTATGGGAGGAAAAGAAAAGGGAGGAGTCAGAGGTGATTCACATGTTTCTAACCAGCAACGCTGACTAATATTGCTGGCACTCATCAGAATGGAGAAACCGTATTGGGTAATCCCCAGCAAAAGATGAATGCCAACAAGTTCTAAGCTTCCAAGAACAAAAAACTACATAAATTTTGAGCCAATCAAGATAGTAAGGAAAATTACTTACAAGTGCCTCAATTTTTACTGTTAAATCACAGGTGTGCTGGAGAGCATGGTGCTCCCTGGAATCCTGAACTCATGCACTTGCATCCACTTCCATGAAAACAAACCTCAGGAAAAGTCAGCAGCAAGAGCAAGGCCAGACAAAACCTCACTTCTTTGACTTTCACAGCCCTCACCAGTGAGATGCCTCATTGGCTCTGTCAACATAGACTACACAATAGTTCCTCTTAACAATTCGGGCACTCTACGTCTAACAACAGGCATAGATCCCAGAAACCAGCAAGTGATCAACAATTTCAATCAACCTTCTCACATTTTTTTCCTAGAGTTGCTGACAAGCAGAAAAACCAATTGAGTTCACTTTTAAAGCCATGCTTCATCTATGATAGTGCCAATAGGTGACAGGAAGAAGAAAAAGGAGACACTGTAACCTCGAAAGAACCAGACCTCAGGATTGCCATTGTTGGCACCTATGACCTGGATAAAACCACCCATCTACAGGTGTCTGGTTAAAATCCAGGCTCCAGTGCATAGTAACCATGTGAACATTGGTAAATTACTTAACCTTTCTGTGCTTCAGTTTTCTCATCTTTAATATAGGGATGATCATACTACATAGTTCAAAATGATGATGTAAGTATTAACTAAGGTAATATATGCAAAATGCTTAGCACAGTGTCTGATATTTAGTTAAATGTTCAATAAATGTTCACCCCTATTATTAATTTTTATTTTATTTTTTATTTATGCTTCCCTGAAGACAAAAGGTATGCTTTGGAAGTCAAAAGTCATGCTAGGAATGTTGGATGATCTTGCATTTACCAAAGCTATTGAGTCACATTGGATGGGTGGTAATAACATAAATTTGGATATAATTCTATAGCCAACTAACTTCTCCTATTTTCAAATGTGGGATGAGCTGAAACTCTTATCCTTAGAGGGGGCAGGGATGTTAGAAAATGACAGCCTTGAGATATCTGGAGCTTAATTCAGTGCATGGTCCTATTTGCACAGTATGATTTCCATTGTGCTTGTAGTGATACTTTTGACCACTTGGAAAACATTGCTTCTCATTAACTTCACAAAAGGGTGATTCCTTGTTTGACATGACTGCATTTTTTGGAGTCTACTTATCTCATTCTGGCAGGGTTTTACTGTACTTGAAGAATCGTTCCGCCGTAATCAGGAGCTTCTTGCCTGGACTTTCATGGGTATGTGTGTATTATAAGGAGACAAAATAAACTTGCTGCGCATTCCAGCTGGGCTTAGTCTAAATCGTTTGGGGAGGTTTGTGTTATTTTGTTTGCCTTTGCTCCTAAGCATGGTGTTTCGGCTTTAAAGTTTGCCTCTTGACAAGCCTCTGCATGTAGAGATTATACAAAGCTGAAACTACTTCTAACTTGGCACCTCAGCTCGTGTCTTCCCTGTGTGAAAAATAAAAGCAGCATCAGGGCCTGCCAGCCAGGGTTAAAGCGCTTTCATTACCTGGAATTTATTATTTGCAGAGGCTAGTTACCTCATCTGTTTGTCACAACACAAAAGGGAGTGAGTGAAGGCAGATGATGTCAGAAATACGTATGTTACCCTGGACCAGCACCCACGGTGGCAGGGACTGCAGCTGGTTCCTTACCAAAAACACTGACTTCTCCAGACACCAATCAGTCAGAAAGACTGTGGAGGGAGTCCTTTGAGTGGCTAAATATATTTGTTCTAAATGATTTATCGAGTCCTACAGATCTGCCTGGATATTCTGGGAGCAGAATGTGCCCATGGGATTTCAACTCCCATTCTCATCATAGCCTAGGGATGTATTCTAGGGATGTATTCTAGAGTTTCATCTTCATTTCTCTATTGCCCAACTAGCACTGTAGCCCAGAAAGGATTTTAACTCTATTAAACAGAACCTGATTTCTATGGTACTACAACTGCAATGATCCGTGAAGAATTAGTCGGACAGAGGTAGCATTGAATACTAACATTTAGGATAACTCTGATATATATATTGGAATGCACCTGTTCCTCATATTTCTTGATTTCATCATAGAGACAAAGAAGAGGTGTTTATATTCCCAGTTTCTAATATTTAGTCTACTTTTTACAAAATCTAAATGATGCAACATAAAAAACTAGTACTGACTACTAGATGTAAGGAATGTGAGTTCATGAGCTTAAAACCAGATTCTGGAGTTCAAATCCTGGGTTCAAATCCTGACATCACCACTTATTAACTGTGCAATCTTGGTCAAGTTACTTAAATTCCCTGTGTAATAGTGTTCTCAACTATTACACTAATAATACAGTCGCCACCACAGTTAATTGCCAGGCACATAGTATGAGATCAAGAAATATTTTTAGTATTATTATTTAGTATTGGCTAATTCTAATCTTTCAGTATAATAGATAAATATCACAAACAAAAACAACAATAAAAAAGAATAAAAATACCTAAATCCAAACTGTCATCTCAAAGGTATTCCCTCTCTACCACAGAGAGAGAAAAAGTAACTGTTTCTATACTGGTCTTAGATTCTCCAAATTACTCTGCAGCTCCTCTGATTATAAAATTACATTTTCTATTCTATTGATTATAGAATGAATTGAAACCTTGGATATAATTTTTATTTGGCTCTTATTTATCCAAATAGGAGTTTCTAGACCTAGAAAGAATTTGTGTGTAGGAGGGTAAGTTACTATACAAATTTCAAGGACAAAGAATAAGGAAAGGTGATTTCCAATACCTTTCTCTCCTATCCTACATGATGAAATTTTGGCAAACTATTAATACAATCTCCTGGGTTACAGATTTTTCATCTGTAAAGTGAGAAGGTCGCATCCAGCTCTAATAACGAACCAAAAAACTGTATTTTAGACTGACTCTTACAAGGTCTAAGAGAGTAGTAAACATACTTTCAGTGTTTGAACTATCCCATAATTCTGTTCTCTCCTATCCACAAACGTAAGATAATCACTTCATAGCTAATTATTATTAGAGTATAACAATAGGTCCAAAGTAAAAATGAGTATTCATCTCCTTTCATATATTTTGTCTTTTCAGAGCGCTTAGATTAGATCTAGAAAGCACGTGTCACATTGTTTCTCTAGTTTTTTCTTCCTGATTTAGTAGAATTATAAGAGCTCTCTAGTATTGTCTCCATGAACCTCCAAAAGCCATCAGGTAGCACCAATTAGTGAAAGACTGCTCATTCACAGACCTTATATTTCTCTCTTAAAAGTTTTATAAGAGGAACTTTATGTAACTGAAAAATCCTTAAAAACAAGAAATTGGTGAAAATAAGTTGTTGAAAGGAGCTATTAAAGTCCTTCTATTACTATCGTTAGCAAATTGACAATTAGCATATTAAACCAGAATATTTCAAAAAGCATTTGTTCTACTTATGTGCTGAATGCATTATTTCTGAAGTCCACGTTATTTAAGATGTGCAAGAATACATAAATTCCAACTGTATACAGTGGAGTGAATCTGTTATAAGGAACTAATATACACACAATATGAAAAGAAGAAAATTATGCTGTTTTTATAAACAACTTAATAAAATCTCATCAACAATTCTATGTAATGACTTGTGCAAAAGTCCTTTAGAAATAAGGTGCCATTCAAATATAAGGAATTATTTATTCTAGCACCAAGAGTTTAAATGCTTTATACTAATTGAGTTGACGTTTTCTTTTGAATTATCCTATTGTGCCTGGTTCAGGTAGATTCTGTAGGGCTCTCATCTTATTTCTTAGGACTGGGTGATTGACTGTTTCAAAAAGTCACTAGCTTGTTCTTTTTACAGAATAATTCAACATTGTATTTTTTATATAGCAAATTACCATAATTTATCTGAAACACAATCAGATTTATAGAAATTTGATTTATAAGAAACTCTTTAGGAGATGGCTGTTTTGTAAAACATGAAACATTTGATTGACTTTTACTCCTCTTCTAAGAAAAGTGGGTCCACAGGGAAAAAAACAAAAGCAAAAACAGAGTTGGTCAAATTGCTGAGGTTAAAAAGCTCATCCCCTCAGTTCTGAGGACTTTTCTAAGTCTTTTCTGTATTTCCATTCTGGATCCAAAAGAAAATAATGGAGTTGGGTGGGCATTCTGCCCATTCTGTAACTTGGCAATGACTCAATGTAACTGAAACAGCGCTAATTAGAAAACAATCTTCTTTTAAACTAATCGTGTTGATACATTTACATCACTCAAATATCAGCGCTGAAGAGAGAAATTTTTATAGCATTACAGATTTCATTTGTTCTGTTGGTCGAATACAAGTCTAGGGTTTTTACAACAAAAATAAAGAATGATCGAGTTTGAGATTACACTTGTCTATGTTGTGCAAACCCCGGTGACATTTATGATGTGAATAATGAATGAATCAAAATTTTATAAAGATTAAAATATATTCTGGCTCCTACAAGCTTCATATTTTTCTGGATAAATATTACAAACTTCACTTTCTGACTAATTTGAAAATCTTGGGTAAAAAACACATAAACTGTTTATGCAAATACTCCCAGGTGAAAAAAAGTTTTTAGAATGAAACACTAAAGCAGTACCAAAATAAATTAAAACTAGAATCCAAAAGTTAGGGAAATAAACAAATATCATTTACTTACAAGTTGGTTTTGCTGTTGGAGGAAACTTGGTCCGAGTAATAGCCAAAATTATGAAAATAATGACTGGCCATAAAATCAAGACAAGTGTCCAAAGCTGCAAAATAACAATAGAAAAAATTGTTAATTATATTGTTGAACCAAAAGTTTAAAAACATACTTACAAAAGGTATGTCATACTATAATATTTCAACACAAGCTGGATATTTGACTACCTATAAATATTATTAACAAAAAAAGAATGAGAAAATTTTTTAAAGGCAAAAAACCTCTAAGTGGACAGAAGAATAATTTTTCCAGGCTGAAAACTTTGAAATGATCTTCCAAAACCTCCTTTCTGGTCACCTCTCATGACTGCCCCAAGAGTGATTATCTTAAAATTCAAATCGGATCAGTTATTTCCTTCTTTAAAAATCTTTTAGGGCTTCCCGGTTGCTCTAGGATAAGACACAACATTCTACACAGGGCACACAAAACCCACCATAATGTCAACCTAGACCTGTCTTACCACTTCCAATGTCGGCAGTCTACACTCAGCCATGAAGACTGGTGTGCGGCATGGTTCATAAATATTAAACAAATAAACAAATGAATGGACCAACAAACGAATAATCACGTCAATGAATGAAGGAGAAAACAGGAATTTAAAGTTCTACACAACCCCTGCTATCCCACTATCATATCCCCTGTCCGTTTCTATCAGAGAACTTAACATACCGTTATAGGCAATGGTTTTTTGGGTGTTCTTTTGTCTGGTTCCTGAAATAAACTGGCAGTTATTTTATGGTAGGGATAGTATCTCATTCATCCCTAAATTTCCACTACCTGGTGCAAAACAGGTGCTCAAAAAATATATATACTGCACTGAAATTTCTGTTGGAGAATTTCACTTTAAGCACTTTAGGAGCTGCTGCTTGTCCCCAGGTAGGCATGATTCCAGTCTAAATGCACTAACTGCTTAATATTTTATATACCTATAAAACTGGCTCCAGAACAGTGAAAAGCATATATTCACAAGAACATTAGCCGTGATATCCAAATAGTTACAGTGCTCAAGCCAAACCACAGAGACAAACGTTGCCTATACTTAATAAAGTGGAACTTGGAACTACGTCTCTGCGTGGTCACGCAATCAGGCTTGTTATCTTTCCTCCCTCACTTTTCAGAGACAATTTGCTTCTGCCAAATTAAACTATCTACCTGGGGCTCTTCAATTCTCCAAAGCAATCCAAACCCAATCAATTATTGATCCTTAAGTAATTCCTAACCTAAATTTTCTACTAAAATCTCCCTTGTGTGTCCTAGAGCACTGCTCTCCTTGCTGGAAGGCCTGTCACCAACTTCTTAGAATTTGGGTATAAGGGCAAGTTTTTAGAAATGGAAGTTCACTGTAGATCTGAGTCCTAAAGCACTCAGTCTGATCATAGTTAAAAAGCACCCAGACAGGCTGAACAACCTAATCTAAAGCAGCACTTCTCAAACACTCATGTATACTGAAATCACGTGGGGATCTTGTAAACATATAGATCCTCATTCAGCAGGTCTGAGGGGGAGCCTGAGACTGCATTTCTAACAAGCTCCCAGGTACGTAACGCTAATGCTGCTGTTCCATGGACCACGCTTTGTTGGACAATGGACCTGGATGTATGTCACCCTCCTAACTAGCAGGATCGTTTATAAAGTCTTGGAATATTTTTGTTGGAACGTTTCTCTGAGATCATCTAACGGACAGAATTCAGGGCATTTGCAAATTTGCATAGAAAAAATTGCATTTTTATTTTCTCTAGTTTGAAATTTAGCATTTCCATTAATGATGAATGCGGGCAATGAACCACAATCTTATTAGCAGTACCTGTCACCAGTAGAAATCATGGATATTTTAAAATCACATTAGAGTTGTTGCAAATACCTCAAAGTGCTATATACACTCATCACTGTGTTAAAATTATGGTAGTTATGGATTCACCACTAGACTTTTTTTAATGCTATAACAAACACACATACTACCATTTCATAAAGTTGCTTTTTAAGACTTTGATAACTCAATTTGAATATAATTTGTTTTATTTATAATCTTATATATTTTATTTTATTTGACAAATTTAAAAGCATTATTCTTAGAAGGGCCATAGGCTCGACCAGACTGCCAAAAACATCCATAGCATGACAGATGATAGGAGCCCTAGATCTAATCCAATTCCCTGTTTGTATTTTCTGGGGTGCAGAAGGTACATAGCTTGTCTAAAGTCACATAGCCAGTTGTGGAGAAAAGCAGGGGGACAAGGATCTGAATCTCAAGGGACATGGGCCAAGATTTTTTATAATTATCATGCTGCTCTGAGGAGCAAATATGAAAGCACCACAGAAAGTGTGTTTTAAAAAGTAACCGTGCTACAGAATATAAGAGGTGTTATTATTCTAGCCTACTCTCTGAAACATTTGAAAATTAGAGTCTCTTCTTCAGATCCTGGATACAAGGATACGTTTTTATTTTCTGTGACTCATTTGAAATGTAGACTATAAAAAATTAAGGTTAAAAAATGTTAATGTTTGTGGATTTATCCGTTTTGTATTTGATGCCATCGCTATTCTTTAAAGAAAGTATTCATCTGAGTAGACAGAGTCCCACAGCTACTTTTAGGGGCATCTATTTGTTTTCTATGGCAACGTCATGAGAATTCAGTGGCTAAGATCAACTATATCAACACAAGTGTGCATTCGCATTCAAATAAGGGGCATCTATTGTAGGATATTTTTAAATTGTCTTTTGATTGATCTAATTTGATGATTTCATGAGGATGTTTTGGTAAATTTTGAAATTTACCTTAGACATGTTTTAAATCAGGTAAAAATGTAACCTATATCAAGGAAATTTAAGGCAATTTAGACTCTGTTAAAGGCAAAAAAACCCACAGCAAGCCCATAGGCAAATCTCTAATCAGAAGATTTCCCTGGGATTTTAGGTCAGAGAGGTTTGGAGAACATTTCAGCATACTGCATTTTTGAGGAATAGTAAATACAAAGCCCTCCACACTGTGATCTTGGAAATGTTAAGGTTGACAAGTTAATCACAAAAGCAAGAAATAAATAAAATTTTCATAGCAGCAGAATTGCTCTCAACAGCATTCTAAATATTATCTACCATAAGCAACCTAGAAGCAAATGTAGTGTCAAGGACCCAAATACTAAACCGATGAGCCACGCCTTTTTTTATTTGTTTGGAGAAAGCGCTAATATATGGATTTTACACATAAAGACATAGGAGCTACTTGAGAACTTTAAGGACAACAGTTTTAGAAGATTTAGTATTTTTGCTAATATTTTAATTGTCTCACACTCCCTCTACACCTCGTTTGTATTCCATTGCTCTGTATTCTTGGCATCTAAGAACATATGCACACTGAATAATTTACAGTTCCTTAGTGGGCCTGGATATTTGTTCTTCTATTTCTCCAGGGTTTATTTTCTACTGAGATTTTCTATTCTGTTCTCTTTTTCTTCTTCTTCCTTTACTGAAAAATTCAGTCCAAAAGTCCTCAGGCGGGGCCTGGCGAGGTCAGTGTCCACGCTAGGACTGGGGGACCCACAGTGACCCAGTGAGGGAAGTGGTTCCCTAGCAGGGTGACGAGGACGGGCAGTCAGAGCCCAAGTGGGGTGAAGAAGGTGTCAGTGCAGGGAGAGAGGGCAGAGGCAGTGGAAGGTGATTGATTTCCTAAGAAGAGGGATTACATAAGAGGAGGCTGACCAAAAAAGTAAATATAGCTTCCATGTAGGGAGCCGGCTTCTCACTATTCATCGGGAGAATTTTACAGGGGAAATAAAGGCTATGGTGTTGGGCTGGAATTAACGATATGGGCATACACTCCTCGTTTCCAAAATACATAAAGAGACATAAAATATAAATATAAATGCCCATTTGCGTGTATGTGTTATTTATTTCCTACTTCTGATTCCACGAGTTGTTTCTGCTTTATTCAATTCTGTACGTTTTGTGTCCCAGCCCTGAAAATACCTATTTTTCCAAGAAATGCTATCTTCTTTTAGTAGACATCTAAGTGCTAGGCTTGAGCTGATATATATTATCTAGTAATTAAATTGAATTATCTATTAATAACATTTGCCTCTGCATTTTCTAAAAGCTATTGTTTCAAATATTTGAAAATTTTACAAATCAAATATTCTAAAAAACTTCGACAAAGCATGTAATTTCAACTTTAGGTCATCCATACTCCATTATCTTGTCAGAACCCTTTATTCTAATTCCTGCTAGTCCATCTGATTCTATTTGTGTCCACATTGTTATTATTTTCTTACCATTTTCACTAAAAGGTAAATAAGAAAACAAAATACAGTTGAATTTCAAATTATAAAATTTTACTATACGTTTTTAAATTTCAGAAAACTGCTTTAAAATATTATCTGAATATTCTGTGAATTTAATTACTGTTTCTTTATTGTCCTAGAGCAGAGGTCACCGACTGGTGGTAGAAAGGCCAAATCAGACTCATGGAGGAGTTCTGTTTCTTGTACACAGGTTTGTTGTGGTTGTTGTTAATGGAATTTGAATGCCTTTAGTAGCCGTTAGTGGCCGTGCACTCTCTAGTTCATCAGAGGTATCTCCCTTCCCTATTTTCTCATGAAGCACTTGTTGCACATCACATAATCACATTACCTGTAGATATTTGAGTTTGTGCCCCATGGACTAGAGCGGTTTGAAGTTGGTTATGTTAGAAATAAATGATACTGAATATCAGTACAATTTCTAAATTTCAACAGGATTTCTTCTGTCTTACTCTGAAAACAAATAAAAATAAGATGTCTAGGATGAAGAATCTGCATTCCCCTTCATGGAGTCAGAGTCCTGGAGAGTTTTAAGGAAACTTAGAGCTCAATATAAACAACATAATAATCATTTATATAAGGTTTACGCATTCACAAATGCTCTAGGAAATTGTTGAGCACCGACTATGTACCAGGCACTGGGAATAGAACAATTAAAGTCTTCAGTCTTTTGAGGAAGGGAAACAATAAAAAAAATAATTACAGCTGGATGTAATGGATAATGCTATGACGTAGGAAGGAAAGAGTGTAAGCGGAAGATAGATCAAGGGAAGCTAAGTCTAAGACCTGAAAGATGAAGAAAAGTCAGGCAGAGGCAGAAAAAAAGACGTGTGTTGGATGGAGTGTGAGAAAGAAGTGGGAGTCTTCCATGCAGAGGAAACATTTGTGTGACGACTCAGAGATGGGAAAGAAGATGGGATATTCTAGGAACAGAAGTAAGCCCAGAATGACTGGCACATACCATATGGTCATCCAACCTCTACTTGAAAGCTTCTAGTGCCCAGAAGTTTACTATTTCAAGAGACTTCTTCACCCTTGGACAACTCATACTGTCTGATATTTTTACTCATACTAAGGTGAAAACTTCCTCCCCATGACTACCACTCATTTGTCTAAGTTCGACCTTCTCTTTCACATGAAAATTCTACAAGTATTTGAAGAAAGACGAAGTCCCCTCTTTTCCTGGATACCTTCAACAATTCTGTTAAATATTGTTTCAAAATATTTTCCCCACAATGAATTCTTATTGTCAAGTGGTTTTCTTATAACTATAAGAAATTCTGACACTAATTAGTGTCAGAATTCAATACAGTACTCCAAATGATAGTAGCTAACATAATATATTGACTGCTTAGAATGTACAATATGCTATGTTAAAGATTTAACATATATTATCTCATTTTAACACAATAACCTCATTTCCTTTTGCAGATTGGGAAAACAGAATCTTAAAGAGACAAAATAAGCTTTTTCTCCATAAGCCACTAATGGTGGAGCTGGTGTTTGAAGCCAGGGAGTCTGGCTTCACCAGCACAATTAATCATTGAATTGTATAGCTAAACCACTACAAAATAGATTAGTAGCTGTCTTTGATCTGAATACTTTATTTCTATTAATTTATTGTATGAGAGTATTGAAAGTCATCTAAAGGTCTTCTGGAAACCCAGAGTTATAACTTTTTATCGCAAACTTGAAAATAAAATTTTCCCAGCCTTCCATACATAAAATACATTTTCTCTTTCTTCCTTTTCTATTTCTTTTTGCATTGTCCTATAGACAAGGACGACTGTTACTTAATAGTAGCAAGAGGATTTCAAGGTTCACATTCTAAAGTAAGAGCTTAGTATTTGAGATCTGGAATAAACCATAGTTTCCGTGAGATATCTTAGTTTCCCAATGAGAAACTTTAGTTCCCCAATGAGGAAATAAAAATGGCTCAGAGTTCTCGATGAATTGGGCTTTCTGCTCTATAACACTTCCACTATATAGGCCGGGCGCGGTGGCTCACACCTGTAATCCTAGCATTCTGGGAGGCCGAGGCAGGCGGATCGTTTGAGCTCAGGAGTTCGAGACCAGCCTGAGCAAGAGCGAGACCCTGCCTCTACTAAAAATAGAGAGAAATTGGCCAAACAACTAAAAATAGAAAAAAATTAGCTGGGCATGGTGGCGCGTGCCTGTAGTCCCAGCTACCTGGGAGGCTAAGGCAGGAGGATCACTTGAGCCCAGGAGTCTGAGGTTGCTGTGAGCTAGGCTGACGCTACGGCACTCTAGCCTGGGCAGGAGAGTGAGACTCTGTCTCAAAAAAAAAAAAAAAGAAAAAAAAAACACTTCCACCATATAAACTACTCAACTAAAAACTAGAATCAAGAAAGCTTTCTGCAATCCATACTTCTAGGTTTGCACTTTGGAGATGGGTAAATTTTCTATGGTGTATATGGAAACAGCATATTTCTATCAGACATTAAGCCGACTTACTACTCTATTGCTCCCACTTCTGAAACATCTTCACCTCAGTTACTTTTTCTTGATTGATTGCATTAATAAAATGTGCATGTCTACTACGTGTCAGGCACTATCATCAACAGGTAGAACTAAAATTTTTGATCAATAAAAGGGATTAAGGAAGTAAATGATATTGACCCAAAGAGGTAAAAGGGACTGAAACGTTTAACCACACAGTTGAGTAAATTTTGCAGGGCCTAGTTTATTTTAATCTGATTTAGAATTATTTTGAGATTAGGGTTTAATCCTAAATTGTTTTAATCTAAAAATTACTTTAATGTATAGACAAACCTGCTCTAAAATTTTGAAGCTCAGTCTTCCTCTTTCTCTAGTCACTGTGAAAAAAAGTGTTATGAACAAGGTAGGGATTGTGGAAGGAGGTGTGGTGCCTAACCCAAAATGCCAGAGTTTAGCAAGTTGTGGGACCATCTGAGATAGAAAAGCTAATGGTACCATCAACTGAGCTAAAGTGTGATCCACTACAACTGAAGTTAATTTTCCTTCTTCAGGTCGACAATGTTAGAATTAGATTCCACTTCTGTAGAGATTTGAAGTCACTCCTTAATATGCCTATTTAGGACTCATATTCTTGCTGAAAGATAAACTCTTATCTTGTATTATCTAGTCTTTCAGCCTGCAATCTCTTTGTTGTCTTCCTGCCATTACTAGCAACTCATTAGGTAAGCCTCCCTGTTGCTAACCATCTCTGCTGGAATGTATCTTCATTTTTCCATTATTTTTAGAGTCAAATTACAAGCCCAGCAGGGTACTAACTGCATCTAATTGATTTTCTCTATTATCTAACATTTCTGTTGTGCTTAATGTATTCTTTTACTATCCTTTAGTATTTTATTTTTTTTGCGATACAATTGAGAATTGGTATTACCACAAATATTAAAAAAGCGACAATCTCTAAGGCCTCCTTAGCAGATGTGATCTCTTCTTTGGTGGGCTGTACGCCAAGCAAGGATCAGAGAATATTGGGAAAGTAAACTCAACTCAGGAGGGACAGAAAAGCAGCGTGAGGTGATGGAAAGAACAGATCCCTGGAAATCTGACTTTGAGCTTTAAATTCACTGAGTGACCTTGGACAAGTCCCTTGAGCTTTCTAGGACCCTGTAAAAGTGAGTGAGTTATATAATTCCAAATACTCCAGAATTCTGACATTTGATTTTACAAAAAACAAAGAGAGATTTACACCAAGAATTTTGTGTGAGGTCACCTAAAAAATTAAAGACCCTTTTTTTAACCCAAACTGAACATTTAGCTTATCCCATTCTCATTGTATTTCCCAGACAGTATGGCTGTTTATAATTCTTTTCTTACTTTTTATTCTAGCATATATTAATACTTTTAATAAATATATTTCTCTGATAATCCTCAATCTACCTTAATAGTTTTACTACATATATTTTTGGGGCTTTTTGTTTTGTTTTTTTTAATATGTAATTTACTTCTCCATGAACAGACTCCTAACTTCTTCCCCCATAGATTATTTTTCCCACCACCTTCCTTTGTGATGGAATCTCTTAAAAAAAAATTAGGGGAAGTTGTTATCGTGGTGATGCTGGCATTTTTCTGTAACATTCAGTTAGTACCATGCATTTCCAGTGTCCCACAACTTGATTTTCTATTTTCCTGGGAATAAAACTGTATGTTTAAAGTACCATTCATTTTTAGAGACATTATGTAGGGATGGAAATGCTTGCATCATAAATGATTACTTGATTAAATGTTTGCTTACCAAGTACAGTTCCTACACAAAGTCCATGTCCTTTCCTCAAAGTCACGTGACCTTCTTTTCACAGTCCTTGTCTTCTAATTTACCTATATTTTCTCTTTACATTTTTTGTCATTTTATTGCCCTTAGATCTTTAATCCCAGCATCTCAATCTCTTTATATTCTCACTCTTCCCTCTCATGGATAACGCTAGCACAAAGCACATCCTCTCCACCTGTGTCCTCGTCTTCTTCCCGATGCCAAGAGCTAGAGCTCGACTCAGGCAAAACTGTGAAGGAAGAAATGTATCTTCCTTTGCCCCTTCGGCCTCCACTTAAAACTGTCCTTCCTTCTCCTTTTGCCACCACCGTCTTCTACATGTCTCTCTTGTCCCTCTGGCTGGTCATAATGGATTCAGGTTGGCCTCTGTATTGCCCCAAATTCTGGACTTTCTCTGACCTCACTTCCTGCAACCAAGACTTATCTGTCCTGTGTCCCACTCTCTCAAGGTGCACTTAAGATAGATCGAAATCATTCCAAGTCCCAAAATGAACAAATAGCTCATGTAGTCTCCTTCCCTAGGAAAAGTATAATTACCAGGGTATTTTTAGAGATTTCGGCTATATGAGAACAATACAGTTATCATGGCAAAAACACTTTTCGCATATCTGACTTAAATCATCTCTAAATATTTCACCATGTCCAGCAGAAACTGACTAAAATGAAGAAAAAGCCTGAAGTTAAAACTTGATATACCCACTACTTTACAGATAAGGAAGGGATTTGTCATTAAAATTTCTAAAGATAAAATTTCTCAGTGAAAAACATTTATTCACCTGAGGTTTTGAGGTTTTTTAAAAAATAATTTTTTAGGCAAAATAGACTTGTAAGGAAAACACACCTCAGCTTTCAGATTATTGGCATAACAAATACCAGTTTTTAGCTCTTCTATGCTTTTGTGTTTAACTATTGAATTTTCATCACTTATGAACTTTACTGTATGTAAATTTCTTCCTTTCTTCTACACTCCTTTCTCCTGGATTTCCTTTCACCTTTGATCTGAATAAAACAGAACACTCACATTACCCCAAATCCCTCACTAATTTATGTGCCAAATGTTTTACCATTTATTAATATAAAGTATTAAACTTTGAAATGCATTAGCATATTTGGTTCTTCCTCTACTATGAATTAGATGTGGTAGGGCTCATGCTCATTTTATAAGCAGGAAAACCTGTGCTTAGAGAAATTGTCATCTGCTACGTAAGTCACATGAGGAACAATGGCAGGAGTCCCACCCCTTGTCCTCTGACCACATCCACACACTCAGGACTGTCTCCCTGCTGAATGCCAAACAGTATCAACCACATGAGTTTCTCTTTTGTGTTTACTTTTCCAGTTAAAAAACAAATAAAAATATTACTGAGTTTGTAATTTTATGTCTAAACCCCACACCCACGCAATCACATGATGCCTTAACATTTTAAACTTTATCCACCAAATTCAAAAGTAAGTGAACATCTACTTTCTTCTCTTAACACACTCGTCAGAACACTCAAGTAAGGTGTCAGGCCCTGTAAGCAAGCCGTGAGATGAGGTGCATAGATAAAATGTTGGTTTCTATGACGTATATTATTTGCATAATATTTATATTACTCATTCAAGGCTGGGAATTACCACTCTAAAATAAAGTATCTTGAATGCCTTTTTGAACTTCCCTTGTTTTCAAACATTCGTCTGAATATATGACAATTTCTCAATCTTCCTGGACTCTACCTGGTGAGGATCTAATAGCTAATTTTGTAATTTAACAAGCAAATATTTAGGGAAGAGCACAAAAAAGATGCTGCAACGAATAAAGAGAAAACAGACTGTATCAGGAAAGATAAGTGATTCAATAATACTCTTAAAACATGACATGTATTAGTCTTGTTTGGCGTTTCCAGGAAATGACTTTAAGAAACTGAAATTTCTTAAAAGCTTTCCTATACTAACAGCCTTCAAACTATTTCTGCTCTAAATCTTAGTTTCGGCCAAGCTTATTATTGCTTTTGGTTTTCTAGTACATTTCTTCCCACTTATTGTACCTTTCAAATGATACTTTGTTTTCCTTCATCTCACTTTTAACTAAATTCATTAAGAAAAATTCTGAAAGCGTTTTGGCCTGAACCTGGAATTCAACACTAGTTCCAATTCAACCACTAACAAGGCACATCCTTTTCCTTGCCTGGAGCATGTCCTGGTTTTATTCTTTTAATTTACTGAACTCAAAAGACTGCTTTTGGGGCATGTCGAGACTCGCTCTATTAGCCACAAGACAGATAAAAGGATGAATTCTAAATATCTTAATTCCTGCTTTGGAAAATGCCTTTAAACTCTCTTATTTTTACCTCTCATTAAAATCACATTTCAGGATTGCCTGGAGTAATGCCCCATGCCCCACACTCCCACCTTTTTTTTTTTTTTTTAACTCACCGGCTGCCTTTTAACACCTAGCCAATTTTTCCAGACCAGGATCCGAAGCTGATGGCATTGGGAAACCATCCTTCAAACGCTCGGAATAAGAGACTTCCTCTTTTTTTCTCCACTCCTCAAAAGAAGAATTGATGTCCCGTCCAACTTGCTGTGTGTCAGTGGGTCGGTAGCCTTTTCATGGCATAGCTTCTTTTGGGGCTGGGGTAAGAAACCCACAGTTCTGTTTCTGCTGGCTTTTCTCGTGTGGTTAATCCTTAGCAAGAAGCACTTCTCAACCAACTCTTCTTCCAAAAGAAGGACTCAGATCGGTGTGTTTCAGTGGCTTGTGCTTGTTTTAAAATAACATCCAGTTGCTGCTTGTTGCATGAAGTCTGGATTCAAGTGAGAATGAGTATTGTTTAGATAATGCCCCACTGTAAAAAAAAAAAAAAAAAAA
>RJWJ010012989.1:0-40825 GCA_004363605.1 Indri indri
CAAATAAAAATTCCATAATGTTCTTCCTTGGAACAAGACAAGTTGATTACAAAGTTCATAAAAAAGAATAAATAAGAAAAATTAACAAGGGAAAGGCTGAAGAGATATGTGGTATGTGGTCCTATCATAATATTAAAACATTTTAAGGTCTCCATAATTAAAACAGCATGGTATTATTTCACTAATAAACTGAAATATCAATGATAATAAATAGAATATCCAAAATGAGCTCAAATGTGTATAGAATTTAGTAATGATAAAACTGTCATCTCAAGTCAGTGGAGAAAGATACATTTTTAACAAATGGTTTTAGGGTAATTGGATAATAGGTGGAATCCAACCATTTATCCAGCCAGCCAGCCAGCCCAGCATTGCAGGAAGTAGATTAAAGAAAACAAATTATGAAAGTATAAACCTGGTAACTGTACACTCAAATGTAAAATATGTATATTCATTCAAAAACTTTCCCTTAAAATATATATATTTTCTATCTCTGTCAATTGGAAAAGCATAGAAACAATGTTAACCCACCAGTAAAGAATATCTTTAGGTCCCAGATGGTGGTCTCTATTTCCCACTAAAAGGAACAGTGGTCTTTGGAGAAAGGACTGATACTGGGTCCGTGGTGAGAAAAGTACAAGATGATCCCAGGATACCATGTCTAAAAGCTATAGAAGCCAATTTGATGGGACTCATACTGGCCTACATTAGATGAGATTAAGCATCAAAAAGCATAGAGATAGCAATGCATTGACATCTGACATAGTAAAACCTGTGAGTATGAAATAATATTTAAAAAACTGATTGGATACTATTAACGTTTGCTAGAATAAAACTTACTGACATGAAAATCAATCATTTTAAGAAAAGTAAAAATTCAAAAACTTATACTGTTTTTCTTACTGAAAAAGTTAGCCAAATAAAGTTCTTCTTTACAGAAGAGTTATAGCTAATAAATAAAGATAACATAATAAAATTAGAATGTCACCAAATTGCAAACTCTAAATAATGGATAGGGATAATAACCAATGGACTTTAAACTAACTAGGTAAAAAGTTGATGGGAATCTTTTAATGAAAGAATCAGACTGTTACTATTTAAATGCACTAGTCAATTTAAACATTACTAGAAGGTAAATGACCACACATTTTGTGCCTCCTAATGTAATAATACACTAGGAAGTACAGAGTACAATCTATCAGGATGTCTTGTCAAATAATTGAATATAAGTCTAATCTTCTCTCTATGTATATATATTACTATAATTTTACAAGAAATATAGGGGACAGAGAGACAAGGTAAATGGCATTATGAGGAAATAATCAGCTGAAGCCATCGCATTGACATGACAAAAGATTCAAGTTCTCCAACTAAACTGTAGCATGGCAAAAAATAGGAGGAGAGACTGTTAGAACAGAAGATGCTTAAGAGACATAAAAATCAAAGGCAGTGTGGTATCTTCTTTGGATCCTTATTAAAACCATCTATAAAAAGTCATCTTGAAGAGTATTAGGAAAACTTCAATATAAATTGGATATTAAATAAAATTAGGAAATTATTGCTAGTTTTGTAAGGTGTTATAGTGGTGGTTACACTACAAAAATAAATGTCTGTATTCATTAGAGGTGCATACTCATGTATTCATGGGTGAAATAAAATAATATTTAGGATTTGCTTTAATACACTCCTGAAAAACAAAGTAATATGTTAGATTTTCAGAGTTGCTAATATTCATTGTTTATCACCACCAAAGTATAATGAAATTTCTATGTGCCAAATATCCAACTTTCCAGAGAGACTAACAAATCTTATTGTTGAAATTGGCCATTGTTCCTGATTTTTCAGATACCCGTATTTATTAAATTTCCACTGTCCACAACACAACATTTGTCTGTCGGGAAGAAACAAAAGTGAAAGAGACTATTAGCTAACTTACAAGAGTTTATGACTTTTCACTGGAGCTATAACACATAATTTGAACACTTTTAGAGAAACACACACCAATGTATTTTCACAGAAGTTATCCATGTCCAGGAACACTGTAGAATTATCTTCCCCTTTGTGGAGGATCATTACTTGAATGAAGGCAGTTGATCACTCCTGCACCTGTCTCAAGATTATTGTTAAAAGCAATAGCATGAGATGTGGACTTATAAATGTCAACCTACAAAGGACCTTAGAAAGGAGAAAACTGAAGAGCTCAATTTGCTACTTAAGGTGCAAACAAACCACTGTTACAAACCGCACTAAGGAGGTCAGCAGCAGATGTTTATGATGCCATCTCTAAGATAGTGGGATGCAGCTGGAGGGGCTATTACCAATGACAGAACAAGTGTTCATAAGCGGCTGCTAGCTCTGTTCTCCATTCACCCCAGTTAGGCCTGCCCACCAAGGATATACGGAGTGGTCTGAGGCTGAAGTAGAGCATTGGAAAATGACAGCATCCCCGAGGAGCTCAGATGCTTGTTAGGCGTCTTCACTGTCTTTCCAAGTTGAAGAGTACTGTTTGCACTGACAGTTAGGTTATACTGTAATGTATTTAAACATCTGTTCACTCAGAACATTTATGATGCATGTAATCTCTGAGCAGAGAAACTCTGCCGTGAAGGAGCTTCCAGTCAAGCGAAGGAGACAGACTTTCACCAAATAATTGAATGAGGAACACGAAATCACCAACTGATAAGGAAAGAAACCGATTCCTTCATGCGTCTGTATCAATGGAATCCTTTTCTAATCCGGGAGATTCGGGAAAGGCTTTCCTGGGGAATGTCACTTACCAGAGGCTTGAAGGAAGAAAAGATGTGTTCTGGGCAAAGACAGTAGAGCAAACACTTCAGACGGAGGGGATTGTGGGAATAAAGGTGCTGCCAGAGAAGGCCAGATGGCTACAGTGCAAACGACCAAGAGGAGAATGAACGCTGGATGATGCTTGAGGATGAGGCAGGCCCAACCTTAAAGAACTCTGCAGCCACCTTAAGGAGTTGGATTTTATTTTAAAAGCAGTTGGCAGCTGTTACAGTATATTAAGCAGAAGAGTAATATGGTCAGATTTATATTTTAAGATTATTCTAGTTTCAGTATGGAGAATGGATTGTAAGAAGTCTGACTAAAAAGATTACAAAGGGGTTTTGCAAATGTCCAAGCAAGAGATGATAGTAAATCAGACAAGGCTGGATGAAGGTAAGGTTGAAGAGACGTGTTATGAAGGTGAAACTGCCAGGCTTGGTAAGAGTTTAGACAAGGGGAAGGAGGGAAGTGAGGTATAGCAGAGGAAGTTGTCAATAAACGTCTCAATTCATTGTTCGTGTACAGCCATGCATCACTTAGCAATGGAGAGATGTTTTGAGAAATACTTGATTTCCTTGGCGTGCAAACATCCTAGAGTGTACTCACATGAGCCTCGATGGCACAGCCTACTACATACCCAGGATAGACTATTGCTCTTAGGCAACAAACCTGTCCAGCATGTTACTGTACTTAATACTGGAGGTAACCATAAAACGATAATAAGTATTTGTGTGTGTAAACATAGCAAAAGATAGAGAAGGCGCAGTAAAAATACCGTATTCTAATTTTATGGGACCGCGCTTGTACATGTGGTCCCTCATTGACCAAAACATCATTATACATGACTGTAATAGAAAGGAGGAAGGGGCCACATGTGTAGAGATGGGGAATACTGGAAGAAAACTAGATTTGCAAGAGATGTTTGGTCTGAGATATGTTGAATTTAGGGTATCTCATTGGAAATGTCAGATGGGCAAATGAATGTAAAAATATGTAGCACAAAGAAAGGCCTAGAAATATGGGAGTCCTTGGCCAGATGGTAAATGAGGCCAGAGACGTAAATGAGATTTCCTAAAGGCAGAGAGTAGGGAGCAGGGCCTCAAGCTGAATCAAGCCAGCAGGGAGGGTATTTTTTTATCAGCCAAATGTTTTTAGTTTTTCTGAATTTCAGAATATTTAGGTATGGCACGCATTTTCCAGTTTAACAATTTTCCCTCTCTTCTACCAGGCTACTTAACACATTCGTGTTACCTGCTGGCTTTGAAGACATTTGAGTTTTCACAATATGGCTTGAAAATGAAAAGGATATAAGATATTCTTGAGCAATTTCATTACATATTGTACATTTGGGTAGCAACAGATGAAGCCTGCAAAGGAGACTGTGAAAATAGCTGAAGTGCTAAGGGTTAGCAAGGAAATCTTTATAAAATGTACTATAATTTCAATGGAAAAATGTATAAAATTATATTATGAAAATGATATTTGCCTATAGATATATTTTATAGTATCTGAACCATGATCATTTATGCACTAAGAATATTAGTTTTTAATTTTATGAATTTTTTTCTGATATGTAAAGCATATATTATCATTTATAGTCTAATGTAGAGCTAGATATTTAAATGATGTACAAAATTTCTTCTAATTTAAACTGCATCTTACTGCGACTTTTTTTAATTAGAATGATCTGATCTTTAAATATGATACAAATTGTTTCATTAGGTTATCATCTGTAATTCTTCATCCCTACAGCATCTAATTTTGAAAAACTGGAAGTCATTGTATAATTTCAAGCATCACAGTCTGTGAAAAGAGAATAAAGAATGAAAAATATTAAAAAATGTATTCAAGCACTTACTGAAAAAAGTCACTTTGCTATAATTACAAAAAGATATTAGGATGATAAAAAATCATCATCCATTTGTAGTCTTTATGATAAAAATTTATAGTGGCATTTGTTCTTTCACAACAAATTTTTTCCCTAGCTTTAGGCAAAAGCATTGTACTGTGTTTAATGCATCAAATTAATGAATATTGAAATAAATTATATGTTAATAATAATCTTCCTATAATCTTCTGTAATTGTCATCTTTCTCCTTTATTTTTAATACTGTAATTGGTTGAATTATAGATAAAAAAATCAAATCTGTCCTTAAGAACAATCATTCAGATGCAGTAGAACACAGCAATTAACAGCATGGACTCTGGGTCGAGACAGTCTGGGTTTAGATGTTCGACTCTGCCACTTTCCAACTGTATGACTCAATATTTTATGTCTCAGTCTCCTCATGTGCAAAACAAGATAATAAGGATAACTCCCTCATAGGGTTGGCATGAGAATGAAATTAATCACTATAAGTTGTTAAAATAATACCTAGCACATAATAAACACTTAATCAGTGTTTGAAATAAATAATTTATTATTATTTAAAATTAAAGCTTCTGTTTCACAGGGATAAAATTATAATCAAGATGATACTAAAGTATATTTGCAGGAACAATACAGGCTTCTCTCCACTCAACTTGTACGAGCTATAGAAACATATTATAAAATGAATTATTTTTTAAAAGGCACCATAGAGTTGAATCTTTTTCTTTTTAATTTATTCAACGAAATATCATTGAGTATCTACTATGTGCTAGGCAATATGTTAGGCCTGGGGATACGGAGTAATCTTTATCTACCTGCTCTAAGAGAGTTTATATTCTAATGAAGAGACAGACATTACATTAAACAAATTCTCTCTCTCTCTTTCTTTCTCTCACACACACACACACACACACATACACAATGATTTCATGTTTTAAAAAACTATATAAAAGGAAAGCAAAGGGCATAAGCGAGTATAATAGGGGGACCTGGTTTAAGCTAGGGATTAACATAAGGCAAAATATGTCCCTTCAGTTCTCCAATAAAGCACACAAGAAGACAGTGCCGGTACAAAGTTTATGTGATATGTGTACGCACACACATGCACATATATACATGCATACTGCATCTCAGGTTTCTGGTTTCGGTAAAAGCCCTTTTCTTAAACATTAATGTTATTTGGATTGACAGTGCTTGGTCCACAATGTAAGAAATTGGGGTAAACTCCAGATGCATTTCTTTCAAATATGCTTTGGAAAAATGCATCAGAAATAAAGCTGAGTTAAAGAGAGAAGAAACTGCACGGCAGAATTATACTTAAATAGCTTCCATCACTATTAGCTCTCTCATTTGTGTAGCACCAAATGCCACATCTGAGGCAACTCACCAAGTTTGGTTTCCTTTTAAGTTGATTGTATCACAAAACTTTCACTTTGCAAGCTGGTCCTTAGAATACACAGCAGTTAACTCTCATTATCCCCTGTATCCCTCTTTACGCCAAACACAAGAAACCCAAGATGCTGAGGGCATCGCTCATCCCTAGGGCTCACATCCATACAACCGCCCCCCAACTTGGGAAACCTGTGGAGACTCAAAACTCCCCGGGGGAATTTGCAGTCATCCTCTGCAAAGCCATTTGTATTCTCAGCATCTTTGGACGTTCCCTTTACCTGCTTGCCACTTCTGGAGTCTGGTTTACCCTGAGGACATTACTTCATCTGAGCCCTCTCAAGTGCCACTTCTTTCTTCTCACACCTCTCATTCCCTCATTACTAGAAATGGGGGAGTGTCATCCTGGCTCCTCATTGCCATTTCCAGGACTTTTCCCTTTCTCCTCCTTAAAATTCACATTTTTAATTTTATATCTTTAAACTCTACCATCAGGGCAACCTGTCTTCATTCCTTGACAAGCTCCGCAACCACCTTCATGCCTGCTAGGAATATTATCATGTTTCTTGATGATTTTAATATTCTTCCAACAGTCCATTCATTCATTGACCTGCTCTTCTCCAATGATCTTTACATCCAATTTCATACACATGATCATGATCTAGACTTTGTTATTACCCATAAATATAACCACTCTATATCTTAGTTTCTGGTGTCCTACTCACTGGCCACTATTCGTTTTTCTAGTTCACACTTTTTAATACCCCTATTCAACAATTACCCAACCACAATTTTTCCACTTTCTAGAAAACAATTTCAAACCAGTGTTTATTTCATCAAGTAGCCAACACTTCCTTCCCATCTTCCTCATTCTCGGTGATGACTTTGATTACAATTTTACTGAAGAAAAAATAGAAACAGTCAGAAGACAACCTTCACCAGCCCCACCCCAAAACTGCTCACCTACCCGCGTCTGTGTTTGTGAACCCTGGCCGTCCTCCTGACAGGAAGGTGGGACTGGCAGTGCTAGTCTCTACATCCACATTATTATCCCTCCTGCACTTGATCCAATTGCTTTCACCTGCTCCAGGACATCACTCTTGTAATTGTCCTTGTTCTCTTCTACTGGATCATTTGTTCCTCTCTCCTGGCTCATTCTCAGCTATGTGTTTTTAAACCCACTTTTCTCTTCCTCATTGCCCTGTTTCTCATCTATCTTTTACGGTAAATCCCTTAGAAGAGCTGTCTTACTCACTATCTCAAAGCCTTCTACCCGTATTCCTTCTTGAATCCATTTAAACAGGCATTTGCCCACCACTCTGCTGAAACTTCTCTTCTCAGTGTCCACAAATAACCTCCATGTTGTTAAATCTAGTGGTCAATTTTTGATGATCATCTCACTTGACCTAACAGAAACATTTAACACACCTGACCATTTCTCCTTCTTGGAACACTTTTTTTTGTTTTTTTTGTTTTTTGGCTCTAAGGACACCCTGCTCTCCTGGATTTTTTCTTATATCTGCCTCTGTTTTTGAGATTCCATTGCTGAGTCACTCTCAGCTCCACAACGATTACACAGTGCAGTGCCCAGGGCTGGGTTCACATTTCTCTTTCCTGTCTACACTCATTAATTTAGTGATTCAGTCAGTTCATGCCTTTAATTGTCATCTGTATGTTAATGACTCTAAAACTTACATCTATAGCCTAGAGTTATGCCCTGACCTACAGATTTATACATCCAACTAGTTACTCAACATCTACCCTCTGACATAGAATGGACATCACAAACTTCATGTATCCCAAAACAAATTTCTGATATCCTCCTCACATACTTCCTTATTTCAGTAATGGCAAAAACTCTTTTTTGATCAACACTTCAATATTTAAAGTTATGATCGATTGCGTCTTTTTCACATGTCCCACATTCAATTCATCAGTGAATATTGTCAGTTCAAGCTTCAAAACACAGTCAGAATTTAAGTCCTTCTTACCACCACCATTGCTACTACTTTGGTCCAAGCCTTAATCATCTCTCATCTATGTTGAAATGGTCTTCTACCTTATTTCCCTCATTCTGCCTTTGTCCTTGTTTCTTTACAGTCTATTCATAACACAGCAACCAACGTGATTGTTTTATGACATCTTATGATATTGGTCATATCATGTCACTCCTTAGTTATAAATGCTCTGTTGGTTCCTGAAGTAGACATGAAGATACACCATGCAGATCCTCTTCCAAGGGAGAAATTGCTGCTCAAATGTAGGGAGTGTGGTCAGCAGATAGCCTCCTGCTGTCACTCTCTGCAGATCTTCCTCAGAGGCAAGATTGCCTTGCCTGAGGTTATGACCTGCATCCAATGACTAAGCAAGGCAGGTATATAAATCCCCAGTCATTTGCGCCTAATATGGAACAATTCTGAGGGGCGGTATTTGCACCATAGACCTCTGTACTGTGTTGGTCAATGTTTTTGTTGGGCCTGCATCACAATTAAGCTTCTCTACTTAAAATGGTAACATCCTATGGAACAGCCCTCTCTAGCTCCCTCTCAGCTTCATTTTTCTCCATAGTATTATTACTTTATGACATACCTTACGATCTACAGATTTAATTTTTATTGCTCTCCCACTAAAATATATAATCCATGAAATAGGAATTCTTTGTTTATTGCTGTATCCCTAAAGTCCAGAAAATTGCCAAAATCTGGTAGTCATCCAATAAATATTTGTTACGTGAATTGAATAATTAAATAATTTAATTATTTATCTAACAATCATTGTTAGATATATTGAAAGGCAATGTTAATTGTCACCAAAGATAAAGAATTATGTAAAGTGTATAAAGTCAAGCACTATGAAACAAACAAGGACTAGTCTGGAAGTAGGTAAGCTTCATTACACTTAGTAGGCACTGAAGAAGTGCCTATTGTTGGTGATGGCAATAGTGATGGACAGTGATACCTACAGAATGCCCCAAAGGCCAGGGAGAACTGCTCTGCAGACAGTAACAGCTAACTCAAAAGTTAAGTGATTAATCAGTTACCAGGATTGTTTTCATGCATTGTCCACATGCAAATATGTATGGAAATAACCCAGATAATAGACTAAGAAATCACTTTGCTGCTAGCTAGCTGGCATCTTGTAGAGTCAGGGTCTTCAAGGGTAGTCTAGAAAACAGAGAGCAGAAAAGGAATGACCTTTAGGCCTTTCAGTCAAGATCTTTCTCTATGGCACAAGATCAGATGTCCATTTTGGACCTAACCCATGAAGTCTCTTAGAGATTGCTGTGGCCTCTTAGAGGTCAGGCTTTTATTAAATCAGAAGACAAGCAAGATCAAACGGTCTTTAAAACCAAGGATGGAGGGGAAAAGGAGGATGTAAAGAAGATGTAAAGAAAGGTCTGGGCTGGGTGCAGTGGCTCACGCCTGTAATCCTAGCACTCTGGGAGGCCGAGGCGGGAGGATCACTTGAGCTCAGGAGTTCAAGACCAGCCTGCGCAAGAGTGAGACCCGGTCTCTACTAAGAATAGAAAAAAGAAAAAGAAAAAGTTAGCCGGGAATCATGGAGCACACCTTTAGTCCCAGCTACTCAGGAGGATCACTCGAGCCCGGGAGTTTGAGGTTGCGGAGAGCTATGATGACACCACTGCCCTCTACTTGGAGCAACAAAGGGAGGCTCTGTCTCAGAAAAAAAAAAAAAAGAAAGTCTGGTAAGATACAGCCAGATATTTTAGTCTTTCTTATTTTTAATGTGGTCATCAGCAAGTCCCATTAAGAAATGGTATCTATTCCACTAAACAGGGCATTGCTATGTCACTAACAGCTCCAAAACTTAGTGATTTGAAAGAATCATTTAGTTGCTTGGGATTCCATGGATAAGAATTTGTACTGGGCTCTGCATGGAAAGCTTGTCTCTGCTGAACCCACCCTTGTACTTGGCCTTCAGCTGAGACACTGCGAGGGCTGGAGAAGCCAGATTGTTCTCCCCATAGTCTCTCTTATGCTTGGTCACATAGCTATAGTTTTCTAAGAAAGTGGAAGTACAAGCCATAATTTCTCTTCTAGCTCTCATACATAACATCCATATCATCTACCACATTCTACTGGTCAAAGCAAGTTATGAAGCCAACCCAGTTTCAAGGAGTGCAGAAACAGACTTCACCTCTTGAGGTGAGACATCACAAAGAATTTATTTCTATTTTCAATCTACCACTGACCTATACAATGAAACTGGGCCCTTTTAAAACAGTTAAGTAATATGGGAATTGTACTGTTCTCAAGTATTTTGTTTAAAGATTTCAAGCTGCTAAAGCATCTGGCACTTGATGTACTTTTATTAATATTTTTTGCATTTTTATTGATATAATTCATATACCATAAAATTCACCATTTAAAGTGTGCGTTCAGAGGTTTTTAGTATATTTACATGGTTGTACAACCATCACCTCTATCTAATTCCAGAACATTATCACTCCAAAAAGAAATCCACTACCCATTAGCACTCACTCCACATTCTCGCCTTCCCCCAGCCCCTGGTAACCACCAATATATTTTCTGGCTCTATATATTTGCCTTCTCTAGACATTTCATTTAAGTTAAATTATAAAATATGTAGCCTTTTGTGTCTGGATTCCTTTACTTAGCACAATGTTTTCATCCATCTGGTAGCATATATCAGCATTTTATTCCTTTCTATGCTTGGACATTCCATTTCATGAATATACCATATTTTTAATCTATTCATCAACCAATGGTCATTTGGATTGTTTCCACTTTGGGGCTATTATGAATAATACTGTCATGAATACTAGTGTACAAGTTTTCATATGAACACATGTTTTCAATTCTCATGGATATACACCTGGAAATGGGATTGTTGGGCCTTGATGTACTGTTCTACCCAGAATTTTTCATTATGTGGATGTTTGACTGAGCCATATCAATGTGTTTTATACATTCTTATAGATACAGAGATGGGAATAAGTCAATTATGTTTCTGATAGGGCAGGCTATATGGAATGTAATGGGGGTCTTTGTCCCAAAATGTTCAAATTCATCACTATGCTCTAAGGTAGTTAGGTCAGAACGATTCTCCAGATGCAGGAACCAGAGGTGACTCAAGCCTCTACACACCCCACTACACTCATAAATATATTTTATAATAAACAAGATATTTCCCTTACTGTCCTTTGGTGTTATTAGTATATCTCATCAATTGAGGTTAGTGACATCCTCTATTGTTTGGAGGCACACTTTTTGCTTAATATTGGCCTATGGTGTCAAGTCTTACCATTTTCCTCCCTCTCTTATTTTTTTCTTTTTGGAAACAGAGTCTCTCTCTATTGCCCAGGCTAGAGTGCAGTGGTGTCATCATAGCTTAATGCGACCTCTAACTCCTGGGCTCAAGCGATCCTCCTGCCTCAGCCTTCTGAATAGCTTGGGCTACAGGTGTGTGCCACCATGCCCAGCTAATTTTCCCATTTTTTGTAGAGATAGAGTCTTGTTCTTGCTCAGGCTGGTCTCAAATTCCTGGCGTCAAGAAATCCTTCTGTCTTGGTCTCCCAAAATGCTAGGATTACAGGCCTGAGCCACTGCACCTGGCCCATTTCTGTTAACATTGTCAAATCACGGTGTATGACGTAAGACTCAAAGAGCACGGATGGCTGGCATCACCTGCAAGCTTCTTAGAAATGCAGGATGTCAGGCCTCATTTCAGATCTACTGAATAAGAGCATAAATTTTAACAAAATATCCATGGATTTGCATGCACGGTAAAGGTTGAGAGGCAATGCCGTATAGCAATCCTAATTCATCAAGCTCCTTTACAGCTTAAAGCTGGAGGCTCGGTCTTTTAATCAAAGTCTTCCTGTAAGAATATGGACATTAAACAATATTATTACCAATAATAAACAGAAAAATTATTGGATGTCAACTATGTTTCAGGTACTATGCCAAGTTGTTTCCGAGCATTATCTCATTCCATTTTTATGGTAATCCAATATTTTTCCCAATTTGCTGTTACCAAAACCAAAGCTCAAAGAGATCAAGCTACTTGATGAAAGTCAAGAGTAAGCTCTCTCAAGAGTAAGAACCAAGAGTCAAACCCTGGTTCATCTAATTCTAGACCCCAAGCTCCTCACTGCTACCATATCTTGCCTAGTAATTTCTACAAATAGCATTCTCACAATCTAATTCATTGAAGAAAGGAAAGGAGAGAAAGAAAGAAAACAAAATCTATTCTGTAAAATTTTTAAACTTCCTTAAGTAACCATATATATTCTTACCTACTCACAAAAATATTACCTCTATGAGAATAGGAACTTTTGTCATCATCACAGCTATGTCTCTGGTATCTAGAACAGCACAAAAGCCATCAACTAAAGTTATTGAGTGAACAAATTAATTTATATATCAAAACGCCACCTGTGGCTTATTAAAATGAGTGAAATTTCATCTTTACTGATTTCTCTTCCAATTTCTCAGCCCTGGACTTTACCTGTAATATGAATGCTAATGGCTGGTTTGTTGTGGCACTGATGCCTTTATCTTCAATGAAAACAGAACCAATATGGTGTTACGCATCAGCAGTAACTACTCAAAATGCCATCTTATCACAGAGTGTTTTGACAGAGTACAACCTTGAAAGAACTGTATTTGTGACAAAAAAAAATGTATCTTGTCATTTGTTGTTTTATTAGAAAACATCAGTGTGGAAACAGTCTGGGCCTAGCACTTGGGTGAATTTTGCAAAAACTGAAAATGTGCAGCATAATGGTGTCAAAATATGCACTGAGAAAACTTAAGATGTATTACTCAAGGGACTAATAGTGCAGGAAATTTCTGAAACCAAACATTCTACTTCATCCATCTTGTACATGATTATTTTACAGTAGGGCCACTTGTTATTCACCTCCATTCCATTAGGCAACCAAATTACATGCCAAGCTAACTTTATAAATAGAACCCTGAGTAGGTGGGCCATCGCCAAAGCAAAGCAAGAGAATAAATTCATTTATATAATCTCGTCTTTTAGAGTAGAAAACATCTTTTCTATTTTTATGTACTAGAATTGTCAGAATTAGACAGAGGTAGGAAAGGGGGTAATTATTCAAAAATACTTAGGAAAACACAGAAGACCTTCAGTATTTCTTTAATATAATAAAAGGATATAAATATATATCAGACATGCTGAAAATTACATTGTGGTTATTGAGGCAATATACACACTGATTTATTGACAAGGGAATTTTGCATCTAATGCTAATATCAAACTTGTTCTGCACACAAGTCTTATTGTCAGTAATATTTTCTTTGGGTGTAGATGGTGAATGGCTAAGTAGATAATGAGGTGAAGGACAACATCTAATCTTGTTTGACACATGACATGTAGGGCACACCTGGACAGCCAAAGAGTAGATGTTCTAATTAATCCTTTCATAAGATTTTACCAACTTGCCTCCAGCACCTCAAAAGCAAGATATTCTTAGATTTCAGTAGGGAAATTCACCTACAGGTCCATCTACGTCATTTGCAGGGCCCAGTGCAAAATGAAAGTGTGAGACCTCTTGTTTAAAAAGCAGGGGGTGGAAATGCCATTAAAGATAATAAAATATGAAGTCTTTTCCTTTCTTCGGCAATCACTCTTCCAACTTGTCAAAACATTTTTATGTTTGCTATGTAATTTCATTCTAAGTAAAGAAGTGTTTAGAAATTTAAATTATTATCATGAATTTTACCATTCATCTTTATATGATGAAATGCCAGTTTTAAATGCAAATATCAGATCCTATTAGAAATCACTGAAATTATGTATTTTGTGGTTTATCCCCTGAGGGTGTGAGGAGCTGGCCAGAAAAGGCAGACACAAGCCAGACTCAGACTGGTTGGCAGGAGGAGTGGAACGTCCTCCAGGGTCAACCGGGAAGCTCACCGGGGCAAGTGTAGACTCATAGGGCTGCTGGGGATGCCACCTATGTCCCAGAGCTCACACACTCTGGACCCTGACCGCAGCTGTCTTCCACGTCCCACCAGCCACTGAATCCAGGTACCTCGCCCTGACCAGAGTGGAGAAGTTGAGCCAGGCATCTCCTCTCCCCAAGGGCATTGCAAATTTGGTGCTGCGTCCCTAGATAGGGGTGGGTGAGAGGCTTCTATTGTGCTGCCAGCCCAGGGCTGGGGCATCTACCACCATGTCCTCCCTCTCCAGATGCCGGGGCACGACCTCAACCCTTGCCACACCCACACACTCTCTGGGGACAGGGTAGCAGCAGGGGCCAAGTGGGGCCCAGAGTGCCAGGTGGCAGGGAAGTGGGCAGCCTTGAACCCATACCTGGGGGTGCTAGGCCTTGTGCACTGTACTCGTCCTACACCCTGCTTACTTATCACATCCTTTCCGTTGAGGCGGCCTGGGCAGGGACTATTGTTTGCTCTCTGATATCCATTCTCCCCTTAGTAGTAATGGAACATGGGAATCTCAACTTTCAGCAAGAAACAAGAATACTTGGGATAAAGCAAACATTTTCCAGTCAGCCTCGCAGATGAGTACGTAGTGTAACCGAGTCATGGCTAACGACATGTAAATGGAATCGGCGTGTGTCGCAGTGGTTCTCAGCCTTGGCCTCTTTCTTCTTGGTCTTTTCTTCTGCCCTGGAGAACATGGATGTGATGTCTGGAGCTCCAGATGACATCTTGAACCTGCAAAACAAGGTCCATACCTTAGGGATGATCGAACAGGGAGCTTAAAGGAATTGAGTTTCTACCTGATCAGTTGTTGACTGCTACCTCCAGACTTAAGAGAAAGAGACACACACATCTAACTTGTTTAAGCCTTTATTTTTTTCTGGGTCTCTGTTACTCACAGCCAAACCACAATCCTAAAGGTAGCATAAAAAGCATAATCCAATTCTATGTTACTGCACTCACCACTCACCCTTGCTCAGAGGATAATTTTCCAAACCCCAAACCTCTTCCCATTGCTACCCTTGTTTCCTCATAAGCTATTGGAAAAGGATATCCCCTCAATATTTGCATTTTATTATAGCTGTAGCATATTTAATTCAAAATGATTGTAATTGATTTTGTTAATTTAGGATCCCATTTGTTTCCTGCAAAGAGATAGCAATTGCCAACCATTTAAGAGTAACTATATACTTCAGTCTTGTCCAATTTCTACCATGATAAAGAAATTGAATTCTCAACTATAGAACGCTTTATCCTTGCATCCTAGTAAATTGTTCAAAATAGTTTTCCAAATCAATTCTAAATAATGAGAAACCTCACCTGAATCATGGGTTCCTACCTAATTAGACAATAATTCTTGTTAATTTCCCTCATTCACATCATTTCTTAATCTTGAGCTTTTAGGAATTAAAGTGATTCTCCACTCTGTGGATGTTAGAAGGAAGCAATACGCCAAATTAACATCTATTCAAGTGATTAAAATGTTAAATTCCTGACTTAAGTGAAACCAACAAAAACTTCATGCAATGTTTATATTATGATCAACCTGTTAAGAATGGTTATAAATGTTTTATGTTCCCACAGACGTATGAATTGTTAGCAAGGAGAGTAGACAGAGAAGTAACAGAAGAGAGATATGGCCACTAGATAGAATTATTTTTCCCTAGATATTGGGGATTTAGGGAAACCTTTAATAATAATCAGCCGAGTTTTATAACTCATGCACCAACCCAATATTCCTTTATTTCTTAAATCTTATTGTGCCAAAGCTTCTAGAGATTTATGACCCAGAAATCATACATTTCTGTATTTATTTTTTCCGTCTTTGTATATTGTGCTTATGATCGATAGCCGGGCAAAGGAAGATAAAACTCTGAATATTTATGTGGAGCACAGGAAGGACCCTGCTGTGAGCTATTAGCTCAGCTGATGACGTGTGGGCTCCCAGTTGGAAGCTGAAGGGATGGTAAGAGCTAGCAGCGCTGTTGCAGCCTTTTATGAAAGGTGCACGAAAGGCACCTGTTTGGCTGCTTCATTAAACTTCCCCTAATGAACACCTCAAGGGAACACAAGGAGGGAACTTCTTTCCTTTCCTGCTATAAATAGCGAAAGGTATTTAAAAGTTCTCATTTAAACCTGAGTACTGTTATCTGTAGCAATTTGCAAGAATGTAGTACCCCTCAGGAATATAAATGTGCCAGTACTTGCATGTATTCGTGAAGATGACCTACAGCAGGAAGATGGTTCCTTGTACTGTTCCGATAATTTTGTTTTCCAATAGGATCAGTCACGTTCTTAAGCTTTCTCTACCTAACTCCTGCTCAAGAAAAACTCTCTCTCCTGAGAAACCTTCTTAACCTTCCCCCCTCTCTGAAATACACAAACATATACTCCATTAAGAATGCAGAGTATGTGTTCTTTTATTAATATTAAAGCACTTGTCACCCTGTAATATAATTATAAATTTATGTAGGGACCAAAAGAAAATTTCCCCTCCAGCCTCTGAAGGTTCACTGCAAACAATTGACAAAAGGCAGATTAATAAGAAGGAAAGCACACAAATTTATTAGTGTGCATGGGAGTCTTTTCAAAATATAAGATCTCCAAGAAATGGCCAGATAGTTGATGGTTTTATGTCATCTTGAGGTTACAGAAAGAATGGAGGACTTGGATTGGGGCCAAACAGGTTATGGGAGAAGAGGAGGCCTGGCTAGCTGATCTTGTTATGTAGATGAAACCTCCCAGAAAGCAGCCCTGAGAGAGAATAGATGATAAATGTTTCTTTCAGGCCTTTAAAAGTGTCAGACTCTTCAGTTAATTTTTCTTATATGTGGGCAAGGGAGGACCTCAGAGAAAGCCTGGCTGCATCAATGCAGATTTTCTCTACAGATGCAAATATCTCCCAGAAAAAGACAGATTTTCGGCCATTCTTGTATTTCCAGCCCTTCTGAATAGCCATCCCGAACTATATCAAAGAAGATATTTTGAGGTGAAATAGTTTGGTTTCCTTCATTTACTTTTTGCCTCTCTTAGGCAAGGACAATATCTTATTTTACGTTGAGTCTCTAGCCCTCCTGAATGTGCCTGTCACAGAGCATGCACTCACAATAAGGTGTGGGTGGGTACAATAAACCCAAGGAACATTGTCTTCCTTCAGCTTCTGTGAGATTGTCCCTAACCTCTCTGGCCATTCCATCTCAATTTCTTTGTGGTCTCCTTTGCTTCTGTCCAGCTCTTAAACATATTCTTAAATGTGGGTATTGCTAAGGTTCCACCTCCACCCTTCTAATCTTTCCAACTCAATGATTATTTCTGGGAGACCTCATCTACAGACTTGTTTTAAAGCAGAGGCTTCCAAGTTGCAGTTCACAAGGCAATCAATGGAGTATGGAAAGAAAATATTAGTGCTTCCATGCATAGATATTAATATATTTTAATCTTACCCTTTTAAAATGTCTGTTGTGCACTGGGCAAAAAATCATATAAATAAATAAGTCATTAAAATATATGTAAAGTTGGTTACCAGCTTAAAATGTTATTGGATATGTATTTTTATCAATGAGGTATAACATATGTAAAATAAAAAAATATATCTGACTGCCTGTACAAGCAGTGGGATAGAAGTCAATCATTCTCACCAAGTCTGTTCCTCTTGACAAAGATTCTTTGCTTGACCAAACTTTAGTCAGGCTTTTGAACCTTCTCCTAGGGCCTATGTGTGCACTTACTTGCAAAATGCAGTTTTAGAAAGAACCCTGCTAAGTTGGTTTACCCAGAATCCCCCATCCTACATATCTGATCATCCTTGAAATCTAATCCAGTTCCTCATCCTCCACATCCCCGGGAAGATGTCTGATTGTTAACATCCAACCAGGTTCTTCACCCACTGCTCGAGAGGAAGCCAATACACTGAGATCGCAGCTTTTACAGCAGAGAAAGAGTTTAATTCCACACAGTTCTAAGCAGGGAGACAGGAGGAATTTCTCAAACCCACCTCCCTGAGAATTTGGGAGACAAGATTTTTAAAGGCAATTTGGTGGGCTAAGGATTAGGCAATTAGGTTTGCTAATTGGCTAGGTTCAGGCCAAATTATGTGGATGTAGAAATAATGCTTCAGTTTCTGGGGTCACAATTCCAGTTGAGTCAGGTTCTTGGTATGGGCCACTGGTCTGGGTGGGTCAGCACATCCACTGGAATTTGAAATCTGGAAGGTATCTCAGAAACTACATTTAGGTTTTGAAAAGGTGACGTCCAGAGTAGCAACGATGGACAGTGACTAATTATTATCATTATTTTTAGCTAGGTGGGTTCCTTAACAGAGTCGTTGGGGCCCTTACCCAGTTCTTGACTTGCACCCTTTTTTGATTTGTGTAAAGCGCAGTTTCATGATCACCCTGGCCTGTCTTTGGCAAGAATCCTGTTAGGTCAGTTTACCTAGAACTTCCCTTATCCCTGATGTTTCCTCCTGGTAACTTTTCTTACTGTAGGGATAAAGGGAGAGCTTTAGATTTTCATCTCACAAAAGGCAGATTGATTAGAAATAAGGCATATAAATTTATCATTAAATTTGAAGGAAATCAGAAATATTTTAACAAAAAATATACTGCTTTGACATATTTTGAGATGGCTACCATAGGTCTCACAGATAGATACGGCTCTGCGAGGCTGTGTTTTACGGGATGAGGGGGTATGGAAATTTGCATCTGTAGAGAATCCCCATTAATGCAGCCAGGTCTTTCCTTATCCTACCTAGGAAAAATTACCTGACAGCTTAACACCTTCAAAAGTCTGAAAAGAAACATTTACCATCTGTTCCTTCTGAGGGCTGCTACCTGTGAAGCTTTAGCTGCGTAAGGAGACCACTTCTTCTAGCCAAGCTTCCTAGCTCCCTCCCATAACCTGTCTTGACACTAAAAACCTGTTTGCTACAATCTAAGCCCCCATTCTTTTAGAATCTACGTACCTCATCGAGAAGTTGAGTTTTCATTCTGAAGGCTCCTGTGTATACACGTTTAAATAAAATTTGCATGCCTTTTTCTCCAATTAATCAATCTGCCTCATGTCAGTGATTTTCCAGCAAACCTTTATGGAGCCAAGGGCCTTGGTCCCTATAATGCATACACAGGAGTCTTCAGAATGAAGACCCGCCCTCCCAACAAGAGGCACAAGCTTATATAGAACAGAAAAAACACAAACTCTGTGAAATAATTTATAGTTTTATTCTGAGCTGAATATGTGTGACTCTCAGCCCAGGAAGCTATGCCCAAGAAGCCTGAGTAAATGGTCCTGAGGCAGTTTAGTTACAGTTTGGTTTTATACATTTTAGGGAGACAGGAATTGCAGATAAAATCATAAATCAAAACATAAAAAGTATACATTGGTTTGGCCCAAAAAGGCAGGACATCTCGAAGCAGGAGCTTACAGGTTATAGGTGGGTTCAGAGAGTCTTTAATTTGTAATTGGTTAATGAAATAAAGATTTATCTAAAGGCTTAGAATCTTTTAAGATGAGGAAGTCTTTTAATGAGAGACAAGCCATAATATACAGACTCGGTGATCTGTTAAGCAAATTGGTGACTCGCTGAATGTGAGTCAATCTTTGCTTTGCATGGCCTGAGGTGCTGTTAATATTATAATTTGGTATCTTATTGTCATAAAGAGTCTGTTTTTTCAGTCTTACAATCTCTGTTTTAACATTAATGCTGGTCAATTGTAGTGTCTAAACTCCAAAAGGGAAGGGGTATAACAAGGTATATTGAGGTATATCCAACTTCCCTTCCCTTCATGGCCAGGAACTCAGTTTTAAGATATTTCTGGGATCCCCTTGGCCAAGAGGGAGTCCACTCAGCAGGCAAGGGGGCTTATGATTTTATTTTGAATTTATACCGTCTTGAGGTTACAGAAAGAATTTGGACTCAGAGAATGGCCAAAAACAGGTTATAGTGGTAAATCAGGTTTTAGTGGCAAGATAGGTTATGGGAGGGAGAGAAGAGGAGACTGGGCCAGCAAAGGTGGTCTTGTTATGTAAATGAAACCTCACAGGTCGTGGCCCTCAGAAAGAATAGATGGTAAATGTTTCTTTCAGACCTTTAAAGGTGTCAGACTCAATTAATGTTTCCTAGATTCAGACAAGGGAAGGCCTGGCTGCATCAGTGCAGATTTTCCACAGATGTAAATTTTCTGCACAAAAGCCAGCTTTGCAGGCTACTTCTTTTTGCTGGCTCTCTGAAATCCATCTCAAAATATGTCAAAGAAATATATTTTGGGGGAAAATATTTTGATTTCCTTCAGACCCCAACTCTGCCCCTTGGCTATAAATTCCTATTCACCCATGCTGAATTTGGAATTGAGCCCAGTTCTATAGTGAGATCTCTTTTCTCTTATTGCAGTAGTCCTAAATGAAGTCTATTTTTACCTCTTTAACTACTGTTCAGTCTGGTTTTTCCCTGATGTATTCCCCGACTCAGTAAATGGCACCAGTATTCACCAGCCACTCAAAACAGGGGACACGCTCCTCCCTCATAAAGAATTGATCCTATAAACAAATCTCAAATCCCTCCTCTCCTGCCCATTCTGACAGTTGCAACCTTAGTTCAGGCTCTTGCCTGATGATTGGTACAGCCTTAAATAGGGCTTATCTCTGCCAGAGTGCTCTTTGGAAAACCCAGCTGCAATCTGTTTAAAAATCCTTCAACGTGTCTCCAAAGATTCCAAGGTCAAGTTCAGTGTTCATCTTCATGTCCTGTCAGCCCCTGCAGCCTCGTATCTGCCTCTCGTGTGCCCACGGGGAACTACCTGTGGCTCCTTGGCTACAGCAGGCAATGCACACCTCTGAGCATTCACACACACACTGGTTCTTCTTGCTCCTACTTTGTTTACTAAATTCTACTCCTTTGGAAAGCAGCTCAATATTCACCTCCAGTAAGAAGTTTGTGCAGTGAATTTCCAGTCACATATAGTTAGCTTTCAACTAAATGTACATAAAACTAGGTGTGAAATGTCGTTAAAGCCTTTATCATACTTTTTCATAGGTATGCATTTATTTATGTATTAGTTATATATGTCTTATAATTGTATTTATTTTTATTTTACATACATAACTGTTTCACTTTCATAATTATATATAATATTTATAATTATATATAATATCTTTGTACTAAAAACCTTCATCACACTATTTTAAAATTTCTGACTTATGTGTCTGTATGTCTTCCCCCCAAAGGATAAATATCCTGAGAACAGAAATCACTTATTTCACAAAGTAGAGTTCTAAACTATTAGATGCTCAATGAATATTAATTGAATAAATTAATTAAGAGCAAACTAAACAAATATCTGGTTTGCTTGGTTTAAAAATAGATGTAGTTCTCCTGGGTTCTGGTTCTGCATGTGAGGAGCTTAGAAGTCACCACTTCATCGTAATGAGTAGAAAGTGAACAAACTGAAAAATAAACAATGCTTAGATCAGTGAGAGAAGTGAGGTTATAGAGAAAACTGTTGTCCCCTAAATTGGAGAGACAGGCAGTTACAGTTGGAGAATCACAACATATTGAAGCAGAACCAGTGCTGGCATAGGAAACTGAACTGAACTGTAACTGACAAACTGTTGGATGCTACCTGTGAACAAGTCTCAAAGTTAAAAATTCCAGGGAAACCCAGTCATGAGGGGCCCCCATGCTTTCGTGAGTTCTACCTCCAGGAGCTTGAGCAGATTCCCACGCTAAATACGGAAGAAAAAAACCCTCCTGCTTCCAACAGGGAAAGAAGAAAAGACCATTTTTGAAACATGCCAGAGCACTCTATTCTTAATTAGTTTCTCCTGAGGGCAAACCTTGCTAATCAGAGCCTAACATGCTGACAATTTATCAGAACCTAACTGACAGCGAGGAAGGGAAATTCCCAACTCTGGCCATTCTGTCCTACCTAAACGGGGAGGAAAAAACTGGGAAACATTTGTGAAGTTTATAGACCAGAATCCCAGGCTCCCTAAAGACTGAGACCTACCAACAAATATCTCCCATGAATATAAATGCAAAAATCCTTAACAAATTAAACCCAACAATGTATAGGAAGAATTATACATCACCGTCAAGTGAGATTTATTCCAGGTATGCAAGGCTAGTTTGACATTTGAAAAATTAAGAAATGTGGCCAGGCACACTGGTGCATACCTGCAATAGCAGCTACTCAGGAGCCTGAGGCTGGAGGATTGCTTGAGCCCAGGAGTCCAAGACCAGCCTGAGCAACATAGCAAGATGTCATTTCACAAAAAAAAAAAAAGGACAGAAAAAAATCACATGATCATATCAATAGATACATAAAAAGCATTTAGCAAAATCCAACACCCATTCATGATAAAAATTATCAGTTATCTATGAATATAGGGAAATATCCTCAACTTGATAAAGGATATCTACAAAAAGCCTACAGCTAACATACTTAATGATGAGAAACTTGAAGCTTTCCCACTAAGATCAGGAACAAGATTCTCTCACCACTGCCTTTCAACATCATCTTGGAAGTCCTAGCTAATGCAATAAGACAAGAAAAGAAAAGAAAAGGCATACAGATTGGGGAGAAAAAAATAAAACTGTTTTTGTTCACGGATACATGATTGACTATGTAGAAAATCCAAAAGAATCTACAAAAAATCTCCTGAAACTAATAAGCAAGATTGTAGGATACAAGGTTAATATACAAAGTCAATCACTTTCCTATATACCAGCAATGAATAAGTGGAATTTGAAAATAAAAATACAACACCATTTACATTAGCATCTCAATAAAGGAAATATTTATGTATAAATCTACAAAATATGTATAAGATCTATATAAGGAAAACTATAAAACTCTGATGAAGGAAATTAAAGAAGAACTAAATAAATGGAGAGATATGTCATGGTTTATGAATAGAAAGACTTAATATTATCAAGACATCAGTTCTACTTAACTTGATCTATACATTTAATGCAATCCTGATCAAAATCCTAGCAAGTTATTTGTAGATATTGACAAATATCTACATAAACTAATCCTAAAGTTTATCAAGAGTGGCAAAAAACTCAGATGGCCAACACAATATTTAAGCAGGAGAAGAAAGTTGGAGTACTGATACTATGTGACTTCAAGACTTACTGTAAGACTACAATAATCAGGACAGTGTAATATTGGTTAATAAAATGGACAAATGGATGGAAGAGAATACAGAGCCCAGAAATAGACCCACATAGTCAACTGATCTTTGACAAAGGAGCAAAAACAATACAATAAAGAAGAGGGAGTCTTTTCAACAAATGGTGTTTAGAACAACTGGACATCAACATGCAAAAAAAAAAAGTAAACAGACTTTACACTTTCACAAAAATCAACTCAAAGCGGATTACAGACCCAAATGTGAATCACAAAACTGTAAAACTACTGTACTAAGAGATAGCATAGATGACCTTGGGTTTGTCAATGACTTTTTAGATACAATGCCAAAGACACATGCATGAAAAAAAAGAGTTGATAAAGTGGACTTCAATAAAATTAAAAACTGTTCCACAAGAGACACTGTCAAGAGAATAAAAAGATAAGCCACAGACTGGAAAAAGATATTGGAAAATACATATCTGATAAAGGACTGTTATCTAAAACATATAAAGAACATTTAAAACTCAACAATAAGAAAACAGTCAATTAAAAAAATGGGACAACGACCTTAACAGGCAGCACATAAAGAAGATACAGTGATGACAAATAAGCACATGAAAAGATGCTCCACACTTTATGTCATTAGGGAAATGTAAATTAAAACAATGAGATACTACTATACTCCTATTAGAATGGCCAAAATCCAGAACACCAACACCACCAACAAGAACAACAGGAACTCTCTTTCACTGCTGGTAAGGATGGAAAATGTTACAGCTACTTTGGAAGACAGTTTACTGGGTTCTTACAAAACTAAACATACTCTTACCATGCGACCCAACAATTATGTTCCTTGGTATTCACCCCAATGGAGTTGAAAATCTATGTCCACAAACACAAAAAAATACATTCAGATGTTTATAGGAGCTTTGTTCATAGTTGCCAAAACATAAAAGCAACCAAGATATTGTTCAGTAAGTGAATGGACAAATTGTAGTATATCCAAACAATGGAATATTATTTAGCATTAAAAAGAAATGAGCTGTCAAGCCATGAAAAGACATGGAAGAACCTTAAATGCGTATTACTAAATGAAATAGGCCAATTTGGAAAGGCTACATACTTTATGATTCCAACTATATTGACATTCTGGGAAAGGCAAAACTATAGAGACAATAAAAATATCAGTGGTTGTCAAGGGTTGAGGAGAGAGAAGGATGAATAGGCAGAATTGGGGGCAGTGAAAATACTCTGTATGATACTATAATTGTAGATACGTGTTATTATACATTTGTCTAAACCCAAACCTGTAGAATGTACAACACCAAGAATGTGGCCTAATGTAAACTGTGGACTTTGGATGATAATGACGTGTCCTTGTAGGTTCATTCATTGCAGCAAATGTACCACTCTGGTGGAGGATGTTGATAATGGGGGAGACTATGCAAGTGCAAGAGTGGAGCGTATATATCTCTGCACCTTCCTCTCAATTTTGCTGTGAACCTAAAACTGTTCTAAAGATATAGTCTTTTAAAAAATTGATATAGTTCATGTTCTTGGATAACAAAAATTTAGGCAAGTAACTTAAATTTTATGATGAAAATTTTCTATTAGGAAAATAACCTAACAGTGTATATCATCCACTTTACATAGTGTTCCTGTGGAAATTAATTAGATGGCTTTAAAAAATGCTTGGAGTGCCTTTCTAAGGAGAGCTATATTCTGAGATACCTGCAAGATATGCTAAATAAACTTGAGCATCCTTTATATGGTGGTTTCAAGTATATTTCCTAAATATCACTATCTTGCTTTAAAAAGAAAATAATCACAATTTTTAAAAAGTATAAAACAGGATTATAATTAAATCTGTTATGCACCACAAGGAAATGCTTGGAACTATAATGGATGTCATAAAAATTTACTAATAAATTGTGCAATTTAAAAGCAATTTCTATTCAATTATCTCCATGAGCTCAAATTTATCAACAAAATAACCTATTTGTGATTTATATTATCTCATGGTGTCTTCTGCCCATGTATGTTTGTCTATGGACAGGGAATTATTCAGATTTGATGATTAATTTCCATGAAGATAATAATGTGTCACTAAAAGGATTCTTAAACTATTTTGGAAATTATCAAAATAGAAGAGAAAATGTCTTTGAAATAAGTTATAAGAGAAATGAAAAGCAGTAGGGGAGCCAACAGCAGAGAAATGGCAGGTGCCAATGTGCCAACCCCTCAGCATTGATTTTTATTTCTCAAGCATCAAGATGAAATCTATCCCTGGGAACCACTAATGAGTTCTCCTTCTCTGACCAGAAAAAAGAAAGAAAGAAAGAAAGAAAGAAATGAAGCATTCCTCAGGTCAGACTGAGTTCAGATTCCTTCAGATTGCATGTTAGGATAAATCCTTAGATTCTCAATGATGCCAACAATCGATAAACTTTTGAAAACCCAAACTAAGCTTGAAAAGAGATCTCTGTTCTTTGGTCATCCAATATTTTGGAGAATTATAAACCTCAAATCACCCCCCTGAGTCCACTAAATTTAGATGCTAATCTTCCCAACAAATCAGTTCCTCAATCAGCCTGCATTGCTTGGTGTCTGATTTTTATGACCTCTGGAGAAAGAGATGCAAAAACTGTTCATTCTTTAAGATGCATTACTACTTGAAATAAAAATCATTATACCTATTAAGATAATTGAAATAAATAATAGCTCAAATATATTGCTATATATCACTTTTAAATGAGTGAATTTTTTTCTAGTAAGACAGGTGGGCGTCCAGCTCATATTATCATCATCATATGTTTACTAGTTTAATTTAGCATCTGGCGCCTTTGCCGCCAGTCCTACAGGGAGAGAGATTAAAGATGGACCACATCTGCAGTTAGTAATAGCCAATCAAAACAGTCATGCTCTGAAAAACAAAGATCTTCAGGCCACATTATGTTATGCTGGGATGCTAGCCATGATTTGTGATAGATCCAGAACACTCAAAATATTCTAGATTCATCTAAGAAATAATACTGAACTTAAAGTGCTAAAACAAGCCCAGAGCAACAAAATGTCATAGATTTCGACAGTGTCTTTTTTATTCCATTTTTTTCTAACTCTCCTAACTTAAGCTTCTGACAGTGGCATTCTATTTGTAATATAAAATAGAAGAGAAAATAAGTTTTAGAATTTTTATCACATGAAATATTTCCCATCAAAGCCTATTGCTGTATCTTTTATAGCAATAATGAGCTGATAATTGAATAGCTTGATTTTTCAATAGATTGAAGATGAAATTTTATCTGAATAAAGTCTACACATGTAGATAACACACAAGCAAGAAGCCTGTGAGGGGGCAACAAACTCAAAGAAAGGGGACAGAGAGAGAGGGGCGGGGAGAGTGAGAGAAAGAGAGAGAATACTTCTGGCCAGCAGGTGGCGCCGGAATCCATCATTGCACCATTGTTAGCCAACAGGAAATTTAAGCATCGCTTCCACTACCCTGTTAACTTACCTCCTATTTCTTATTAGAACTTTTCCCTATCCTTTTACCTTGGTGCATTATATCATGCTATGCTCAATTATTTTCAATCAGCAAAGAACTCAAAGGAAAGTGTTAAACCTGCAGGACTGATCGATTAACTCTGCTAACAATATCAAAAATCAAAATTTTATAATAAGCATGTTATCAACCCTGTGGGCTATTAAATAAAGCCATTTAAACTTTGGAAAATATCTATTTTAAAGCTCATCAACAGAATCATATTTGGATGTGTGAAATAGCAGCAATTTTGAGTAAAGTTAGGCTAAATGGGTTTCTAAAAGTCCTAGCAGCCTTGGACACAATGGGCTTACCCATTAACTCCTAGTCTGTGGCTTAGGAACACTTATAAATGGAAGCAATTTAACATTCATAGAATGACATGATTATCAGAAATTTATGGAACACAGTCATTTATTCCAAGGATGGAAATAATCTGGCTAGCGTATGATTTTTATGCACCCTTATGTACCCAAGGCAGAAATCACTAACCAATTTTACAGCACTGCATTGTGCTGAGCAAATGCAAGCCTCTTATCCTATTCAATAGGGGTCTCACTTCATATGAAACCCATTTACTATCTCTGATACTGATAAGAAAATCGAGGCCCAAAGAAGTTAGCTATTGTTCCAGAAATACATTAGATGCTTACTGAACCAAAACTAGAGTAACAGTTTTACAATTTAAAATAATAATCTTTCTCTAATATCAGGAAATCTGCAAAGCCTTTATTTTATACATTTAGGAACCATAACACAAAAAGATAAAAAAGAAAAAAAAGAAAAATACTTGTATAAGAGTATAAAGTCAGTAAGTAACAGACAAGATTCATACCCTTGTCTTCTGACTCTGTTTTCTTAGTGTATTTTAGATTTCTACTTCAGAAACAGGACTTTTCTGTTCATTTATTCATTCATTTTCATTTTCTTGAAATCTTTATCATTTCCGTATACATTTCGGAGACCATGTTGGCACTGAGTATCCTCGATGAACAAAACATATATGAATTTATCAGGGAGCATGCAGTGCAGACAACTAAACAAGCAGACAGACAGTATGTGATTCTCATTATGGTAAGAGCTACAAGGGAAGAACTAGAAGCAAAAAGAATAGAAGGATGTATTTAAATTGGTTAGTTAGAACATGACTGAAATCATAGAAAAAGAGAAAATCTTTTCTCTGAAAAATGAGAAAGAACCAACCACAGGAAGAATACCAGTTGTATTTGTTGGGCAGGGGCCTCGAAATGGGAGCAGCACGTCCCCAAGAGAAAACACATGTGACTCCCTGAGCCACCATGCTTTCTCATCGCCTTAGAGAAGGTATTCATTTCTGGCAAGAATAATTTTTAAGATGATGTTGGGTCCTTCTCCATGCATATTAGGGTTTCATGATGTTGGTATTTCTTATATTGATGATCTTCACCTTGATCACTTCATTACGTCAGTTTGCGCCGTAAAAATTTATTATTTTTCCCTCTGTAGTTGACAGGTATCCTAAGGGATACTTATCTTGTTTCTCTTCAAACTTTTGCCCAATAATTTTAGCACACATGATGGGTTTTATCCACAATATTTATTACTATGTTTTTTGCCTAACAGTGCTTCTTTATTTCCCTTTTTTCTACTTTTTTAATTGAAATTCTACTATACGGAAAAGCTATCTGTATTTGCCAATTACTTACTTATTACATATTCATATTAGTAAGAACTCAGAGAAATGCATTTTATTCTATGGGTTAAAATTCAATACCACCATGAGTTATTTTATTTCTCAAATTGCTCCAGTGTTGGTTGTTAGTTCCTTCAGATGTTTCTCTCATGTTTTTCTGACAAGTCTCTGTTTTGAGCATTTCTTTGCTTTCTGGCACCACAAAGGGTTCTAGTCTCACACTATATTTTCCTTCCCCAGCCCTGAAGTCAATGGCTTCTTCCTTTTATTGGATAAGAAAACTATTCTTAACTCACAGTGCATATTAGATTGACCCATCTGATCTAGTTTTAAAACGCTCAGAGTCTATTGAATCTGAATTCCTGAAGAAGATACATAGATACCTGAATTTTTAAAAAGCTGTACAGGTAAGCATGTACATTTTCATTGTTGAGACCCACTGTTCTAAAAAACATGGACAGTATCTGTGCTATTTTTATGAACTTGGGAATGTTCCCAGACTATCTCACCACTACTGCTAGCTTCCTGCGATAGCAAACTGCACTCATTTTCCTTCCTAGACTCTTAGCCTCTCACCTAGAATCAAAGCCTGGGCAGAGGAGACTGGTTATAGTGGGAGAAAGATATTAAGATCTTATGAGGGAAGAATAGTTACTCATTTACAAAATAAAGAATGTAGAAGGGGGTGGAAAGTAAGGTATAACAGAACTGAATCCTATAGGAAGGATAAGTTATTTGTGGACAGAAGAAAAAGAACCACCTGAGTACTGTGTAAAAGAGAACCAGGAAGAAGTAAAGGGAGTGGAGAACTTATCTGTGAGTACTGAATTTGTTCCTTCTTAATGTCCTATAAATCTGAGTAAAAAAAACAAAATGGAGTTCATGTTTAACTATTTAGATTATTTAATGATTTTTTTCAACATGAGTGGGACTCAAGGCATGACGCTCCTACTACAGTTTTCTAGGGAGAATGTTCCCTTAGTCCGTTTCTAAAATGGCTATTTCTCATCTTTTCTCACCTCAAATATCCTATTATCCTCCCATTCCCCTTCGGATGCTCTTTCCTCACATTTCATTGAAAAGAAACCTGACAGGAAATCCCCCCTCATCCCATCAACTCACTAGCAATCTACTCAAAGCTATATTCATACTTCTCTTTTTAACCTATTACTATAAATAAAGTTTCTTTATTCCTATCGAAAGCCAACACTATCCTCTCCAGTTCCACTTTCTTAATCCATCCTGCCAAACTAATAATCCAGTAAGATCATTCACTCATTCATTCTGCAGGGATTTGCTGAGGATGTATCATATATCAGCACTGAGAATCCGTATTTCCAAAAAAATGTACTGGCTATATTAAACAGTTCAGGTCTGATTTTGGAGACATATTTGTAGAGAAATAATTAAGATACTATGCAATAAGTATGACGATAATGGTATATATCTAGTCAGAAGTAGAATAGGGGAAGGAGAACTTTGTTCTCAACTACTTAGTCATAGCATTTACTTGGACTAAAATGCAACGGTTTCATCACTAGTCTTTCTCTTATAGTCACTCCAACCCCACAGTTCTTCCTGTATGCAGTAGCAAGAGTGATTCTTCAAAAATAAATTGAATCATGCAATTGCTATCATGGCCCTTTGGTAGGATACAGGGGGCAAAATTCCTTAACATGTCTAGCAGGGTCGATAGTGGGCTGGCACCTGTCATCTATCCAGCCTCTTGCCACTCTTGTGACATATATTCCAACCAAAATGAATCTTTTAATTCAAGTACTTTTTTCTCCTTCTGTAGTGTCTTTGAACATACAATATTATTCCCTTTGCAGGGAACATGTTCTGGATCCCTTTTGTTGGGCTCTTAGGCCAGGAGGTTATTTTGAGCAGGAAGTTTTCCCTAGTTTCCTTCATTACATTGGGCGCCACTACTAAGTGGTTCCAAAGGATTACATACTTTACCAACTACCTATCACATTTATTAGAACTTCATGTTAAATACCAGCTGGCTTTCTCATAGATGACACTCTAAGAAGGCACAGGATAATGATCACTATTGTTGCTTTAGTGTGTATCCCAGTGTTTGGTACATGGTTGTTGCTCGGCAAATATTTGTTGACTAAACAAATGATCAGGATTGTTCAGTGCTTGCTGAAGATGAAAGGATGGGTAAACACTTTCTAGGAATTTTGTAGATAAAGGAGGAAGGTTTTCGTAGCAAAAGGACACTGAAGCCTAAAGTAGTAGCTTGTGCCCAAGGAAGCAGGCTCCCTGCTGTAGGAGCAGGGGGTTAGGGTGGAGGAGTGGGGCATCCAGCTGGGAGAAAGAGGGACCAGAGCAGGGATGGGATCTATGACCTATGAAGCGATTTACACTTTAGAATGTAGCTTAAAGGAAGTCACTGAAGGGTTTACATCTCTTTAATACTGCTAATGGAGAGAAGATGGTGAGCCAACTTGGGCTACAATATCCCTCCCCCAAAACCCAGACCTGGAAATGGACTAGAAAAATCGGAAGGTTGATAGCTCTTAAAGTGATGCTCAGCATCTAATCGAAACACTTGAAAACCCCTTAGGGGTTTTGGATGGGAAGTGATGAAAGATCTAGATTTTTGGGAGAAGGCCAGGGGCCACAGAACAGGATGGGGGAGGAGTGGGTAGGCAGGGGAAACTATTCTTTGTGTATACTTTTCTCTTCCCACATTGTCCTGCCCTGATTACTGAGCAGGATTATTGGGCAATAACACAGCATTCTGAGCACAGCACCTGCTAGAAGCAGCAGGATCAAAGCAGGCACCCAAAAACATAGAGGAAGGAGCCAACAGCACAAAGCACAAGCATCTGAGTGTCCCTTATACCCACCCAAGGGCCATTGTAACATGAATGGTAGCCCCTGTATAACACAAGGGCTGGAGCAGAAATCTTGGTAAGTTTCTTTGCAGTGAGGAGTGACAAAGGGTGGGGAAGAGAAGAGAGGGAGGATCTGAATGCAGATTGTAACCCTGGAAATGCTCATCCATAAAAGGCCCACGTCCCATACCCCCCGACTCTCCTGGAGGAGCAGAAAACAGGCCCCAGGCTTTTACCCCACCCTCGAAGTTAAAATTATTAGCAAGAAGTGGCTGAAAGATTTGGCCAGCCACTACAAAAGCAGAACTTTAACAAATGGAACATAGAAAAGAATATAAAATAACCACTTGCTTTCAGAGAGATAGGAAAGATCCTGGGCAAGATAAAGCAGGAACACGAACTATGAAAACAACCAATGGGTGACAGTGAGCTTGAGAAATACAGTCACTAAAATAAGGAACTCAGTAGGTGTGTTTTTTTCAAAAAGTAGATTTGATAGACCTAAAGAATGATTTCATAAACTAGAATATTAGGGTAAGGAACTCTTCAAATAGGGAAAAACAAGAGATAAAAATAGGAAAGAATGGGGATACAATATATGAAGATTAAAATGAAAGTTTTAAAAAGAAAAATAAATAGGATTTTTTATTTCAATAGATTTAGGCACACAAGTGGTTTTTGGTTACAAGGATGAGTTGTACAGTGGTAATGTCTGGGCTTTTAGCATACCCATACTCTGAATAGCATACATTGTACCCAATAGGTAATTTTTCAACCTTACCTCCTTCCCACCCTACTCTCTTCTGAATCTCCAATGTCCTTTGTACAACTCCATATGCCTCTGCATACCCATAGTTCCGCTCCCACTTATAAGTAAGAACATGCAGTATTTGGTTTTCCATTCCTGATTTACTTCACCTAGGGTAATGGCTTCCAGTTCCATCCAAGTTGTTGCAAAAGACATGATTTCATTCTTTTTTATGGCTGAGTAGTACTCTATAGTGTATATATACCACCTTTACTTTATTCACTCCTTGGTTGATGGGTACTTAGGCTGATTCTGCATCTTTGAGATTGTGAATTGTGCTGCTATAAGCATATGATTGCAGGTATCTTGTTGATATAATGACTTTTTTTCCTTTGGGTAGATACTCAATAGTGGGATTGCTGGATTGAATGGTAGGTCTATTTTTAGTTCTTTGAGAAATCTCTATACTGTTTTCCATAGATGTTGTACTAATTTACATTTCAACCAAAAAGCATAAGCATTCCCTCTTCACTACATCCCCACTAACATCTATTGTTTTTTGACTTTTTAGTAATCGCCATTCTGACTGGGTTAAAGTGGTATTTCATTGTGGTTTGAATTTGCATTTCCCTGATAATTAGTGATGTTGAGCGTTTTTCCATATGTTATTTGGTCATTTGTATATCTTCTTTTGAAAAATGCCTGTTCATGTCATTTCCCACTTTTTAATGGGATTTTTCTTGATGAGTTGATTTCCTTACAGATTCTGGATATTAGTTCTTTGTCAGATATATAGTTTACAAATATTTTTTCTCATTCTATAGGTTGTCTATTTACTGTTGATTATTTCCTTTGCTGTGCAGAAGCTTTTTAGTTTGATTATTAATAAGTCCCATTTATTCATTTTTGTTTTCATTGCATTTGCTTTGTGGTCTCAGTCATAATTTCTTTGCTAGACCAATATCCAGATGAGTTTTGCCTAGATTTTCTTCCAGAACTTTTATCATTTCAGGTTTTACATTTAAGTCTTTAATCTATCTTGACTTAATTTTTGTGTATGGTGAGAGGTAGGAATCCAATTTCATTCTTCTGCATGTGGCTATCCAATTTTCTCAGCACCATTTATTGAATAGGTTGTTTTTCCCCAGTGTTTACATGTTTTTGTCTGTTTTGTAAAAAGCCAGTTGGTAATAGGTATTTGGCTTCATTTCTGGGTTCTCTATTCTGTCCATTAACCTATGTGCCTATTTTTATACCAGTGCCATGCTGTTTTGGTTACTATAGCCTTGTAATATAATTTGAAGTTAAGTAATGTGATGCCTCCGGGTTTTCTCTTTTTGCTGAGGATTGCTTTGGCTAGTCAGGCTCTTTTTTTGGTTGCTTAGGAATTTTAGGATTTTTTTTCTAATTCTAAGCAGGATTATTTGAAGAAACAATGAAAATGAATTCCCCAGAATTAAGAAAAATAAAAAGATATCCCAAACTGGAAGCGTTGTAATGTTATAAATATTCCCTAGAAAACAAAGCTCAAGGCAAAGAATACAGGCTAAAGATTTTTGGAAGCTGCAGTTTTATGGTGGCAAAAATAAGTGGAAAAGGAAAATGAAGAAAGGAAAGAGGGAAAGTGTAGGTGGTATGTTTCCAAGTTCACGACAGCTTCTCACTCTCATACATAATCACACACACACGTGTGCAGAAAATTACAGCTGATGGGTTGGTCATATGTATTATATTTCAGACAAGCAAGTATCTCAGAGAATAGAAAATGAGAAGGATTTGCCTGTCAGCTCCTTTTCTGTCTGTCCTTAGCCAAAATTTGGCTCACTGTGCCTTAACTTCCCTGAACTTCTGTCTGCCTCCAGCTCAGCTAGATCTCATTCCCCACCCCTCTGGGCTTTTCCTGAGCTTGAAAGTGGTGGGAACAGCCATAGGTATGGAAACAGATATGGCAAGTAAAGGAGAGGAATTAGTGAATTATTTTGTTCTCTAGACAAATGACCAATGGAAAAATAAATACATACAAAACTCTGGCACCAAACTGAATGAAGAAGAAAGTAGGAAGCAGTGATCTGAGGGAAGTGAAAATTTTCTTAGATTATTTTTTATTCAGGCCATAGACATAAATATTGATAAGCTTTAGAGATTAATATGGAAGAATCAGCATAAGTTAGAGTCGGAATAATGTTGTGGTGGTAACTACTAGATGAATAAAATTTGAATGTATAACTTTCAAAGAAGCAGAAGAATTTTATTTGTTCAGGGTAATGATCAAGGGAAGAAAAACAAAAAGGAATTATGGAAATTAAAATTCCCAAAATAGAATGGCAAAATTAAGTTTCAAGAGGCCCATAATTTCAATACATGTAAATCTGTAAAAGTAACCAAATAAGATTCAGAAACTCTCAAGTTGGAAGGAGAAAAGGAGCAGGAATAAGTTGTCTATGAGAAGTATATCTCACCTAAAAAAATACAGAGAGACTGAAAACAAACAAAAAAATGGAATTTTTTCAATCCCATTACATATTTTTATCATTATGTACTCAATGGGCATTTATTTTACTCTACGGGTTAAAATTCAATACTATGTCAGGGGGCCCAGGCATCCAACAGATGGTCCCTTATTTAAAATTTCTTTTCTCAGAGTATTTTAGGAATTTTTAAAAAAATTAGCAAATAACATATGTTGAGAATTATTAATATTATAGCAACCTGATGCTACAGAAGCCTAATATATATATCATATGGAGACCAAATGTTCAAACAAAATTGGAACAAACTCAGCTGGGCAGAAAACAGTTTTACTAATTCTTTGCCAGACATCTGTTTTTCTCCTTTCTAAAGGCAAATTAAAAATGAGTAAAAAAATAATAATAACAATAATAATCTTTTTCACTCCTCAAAAGCAAATTAAAAATGAGTAATCATCATCATCATGGCTAACGTTTATTGGCTGCATACTCTTAATGTGTGCCAGATGGCATCCTGAGTGTTTTAACATGCATTATCTCGTTTATTCTGAGCAGTAATCCTGAGACAGATATTACCATTCTCCCCATTTTAAAGATGAAGAAGACAAGGCACCAAGGCACTAATGCCACAGAGCTATTATAGTTAGCAAAGGAACTGTGACTGGGGATAAAAACAATTAGTCTCCAGAGCTCATGGTCTTAACCCCCATGACATCTTGCTGCTGCCAATGAATTTACAAATATGGCTTTCACTGTCATCTAGTGTAAAAAGTCATTAGCTCTCTCAAGCAGTGGCTGTTTTCTGTTCCACGGACATTGTTCATTGTGCCTGATAGTGGTATAGGTGCTCTTTCTGCTCCTCATTATTGCTTCCAAACAATTGATCTTCCTTCCCTAAAAACCCAGTTTTAAAGTCTGCACCACCTGCCACCTTGCTTTGTGACAGTCAGCTACACACTCTAGAGTCATCCTCCCTTTCCTTGAAGGCTTGGACCAGCATCACCATCATTCTCACAAACAGTCCCCCTGACATGCATTTTGGTGGTTTCAGCATCCTTGTAGATAAGCATTCCAGTTCCCAAGCCTCTCAGTTCAGTTGTTCCCAACCCCTCCATGGACCCCAGCCATCATATCTCTGCCCCTCTCACCTCTGGTCATTCAGTAGGTCACGCATACGTAGATTACCAGTAGCTGCACCTTCTCCATAATCTCACTTTCAAGTCTCTCCTCTCTGAGCACAACCTCTTATCTTTCCAGCATTTTGGACTCCAAACTCCACTTTATCTTCACCCTCATTGGGACCTGATTCATTTTATCTGACCAACTCATCTGCTTCTCATCTCCTTCTTCTTTTAACTTTGACCAATGTGAGATTGCATTGTTCATCATTATACTTTGTCTTCACCCATAGAACTCTTACTTTTATATTATTTGTTGTATTCATTTGGCAAGATCCCAACCCTGATAAAATCAATTATCTTGCTTATTCACTCCATTTATTCTGAACCTGTACCCACACAGCTGACTGTGGCTAGTGAAAAATACAGAATTGCAATAACTGGCATAAATTTAATTTATGACCAATAATCTCCTGTTGTCTTGGTCCATTGACTTCCCTTTCTCCTAGAATTATGTTATTTTCTTTCCTCACACCTCTAACACATTCCCTTCCCTAGCTTTCTATTTCATTGAGACAAAAGAAATACAAAAACAATCTGAAAAGAAGATCCACTATGTCTTGAAACTCTCCTGAATCCATTCCCCTACACTCTGCCTTCTCTCCTATTAATACTTCCTGTGGACCACCTGCTTGGGCTCCAAACCACGGCCACCTCCTTAATTTTTGCACTGGATCTAAGCCCCTCCTCAACACTCAAGGACATTTTTCCAGAAATTTCTCCTTTCTCCTGCCTCATCAATTTCTTCCTCTTTGCGAGATCATTCCCGCAACCATACAAACATATTTTAATAGCGCCTATCAAAAGAGATAGACAGATTTTCAAAAATCTTCCTCCTTCAATTCCACATCCACTCCCACCTCCCACCCATTTCTCTGCTCCTAAATAGAGCAAAGTCTCTGGACAGTTGTTCTTGCTCTCTCTAGTTCTCTCATTCTCTCGTGTTGCCTCCCAGTCTTTCATCCTTACCTCTTAAAGAATATGTTCTTATCCAACAGTGCTCTCCACAGTGCCAGACACCAGCTCTCTCCTTTCAGTATTTGATTGATCACTCATTCCTCCGTGGAACAATTTCTTTGATTGACATCTGCACCCCAGCTGTTTTGTTTGCTTTTTACCTCACAGATTACACTGTCTCCGTCTCCTTTGCTGATACGTCCTAATCACTCCTGCTTCTAGACCAGTGTTTCTCAATTCTGGACACACAGAAGAATTGCCTGGTAAGTTTTTAAAATACGTCGATGCCCAGGCCTCAGCCAGACTAATTAAATCAGAATCTCTGGGGGTGAGTTGACAGGTGAGTTGATAGGGAATTTTGTAAAAGATCCCCAGGTGCTTCTAATGTGCTGAGAACTACTGGAAATGCTGGAGGGCCCAGGGCTCCATCGCAGACCTGAGTCTGCCATCTACACTTCGCCGCGTGATCTCATCCACTCTCTTGTCTTCAAATACCGTCAGTATCTCGTGTCTTCTAACTTCATCTCTTCAGCCGAAACCTTTCTCCTGAACTCTGAAATTTTATAGATGTAATTTCCTATTGCCATCTATATTCAGATGTACATTTCTCCAAGTTAGCATTTCCAAAGGTGAACTCTTAATCTTCCCACAAACCTGCGCCCACTGCATTCATCTCCTTCTCAGTAACTAGCAATTCTATCTTGCCAGCTACATGGATCCTTCCCGATGCCAATGTGATTATCTTGGAGTCATCATTTATGTTGCCCTTATTCTTATGTCTCACATCCGAACTGTCAGTCTATTCTGTTTCAAAACAGATCCAGAATCTGATTACTTTTCTTGCCACTTTCAAGGTTACACTCTTATTTGAGCCCTTGTCTTCTTTCTCTGCATTATTTTTATAGTTCATAATTAGTCTTTCTGCTAATGCTGTTGACAAAAGACAGCAGCCAGAGTGATCCTTTTGCAATAAATTTAGAAATTTAGATCCTGCCACTTCACTGCTTAGAACCCTCCAATGGCATAAATCGCCTAACTCGCCTTTGTGACTCTCTGCTACTTTCCTGAACTTATAACCTCTCTTTCTGTCTCTCTTTCTCCTCCCCTCCCTCCCCCTCCACTCTAGGCACATCAGGCATTGTACTATTGCTAAAGCATGCCAGAGGCACTCTTGCCTTTGTCTTTGGGTTGCATCTGCCTGAAACATTCTTCTTTCAAATATCTTCCCTAACTCACTCAAATATGAGTTATCTCTTCAACAAGGTCTTCCCTGGCCACCTATACAAAATAGTACTTTCTTAACACATGCTCATGTTTACTTTATATGTGTGTGTGTTTTCAGTCTTCCCAGATAAAATACAAGCTCCCCAAGTTCAGGAATGGCTCCTGGCATGTCCTAGACACTCAGTAACCACTTGCTGAATAAATGAGTCCAGCTTGGGAAGCCAAAGTGTCTGGCTATGGCCTATGAGGTGTTATTGTAAGTAATAAAATGGCAAAGGACCAGACAAGGATTTTGGAAACAATATATACCTCAGAAACCTTTACCCTTGCCCCTTTTGTTAGGATTGTCCCTTTGATTTGGGTGGGCACATGAAATTGGGATGAGACTAAAAAAGATAATTGTAATACTGTGGCTGAAAATAAATCATGGTGAGATTTGCATTCTTTGAGTCACTCTTAGGCTAGAATATTTTGTGTTTGTATTTAAATACTCTCTCTTTTCTAAATTCCCTGAGACCCTAAAAGGGTCACAGCTTCTGTGAGACAAGTCCTGATATTGCTACCAAAATATTTAGCAAATAAATGAAATCAAATAACATAGTACATGGTAAAAATGCAGTTAAAATATACTTAATAATACAAATAAGTATTGTTAAAAACCAAATTAGGTTCCATATCTAAACTAAACATTTTAAATTACAAGCAGATCTCCCACCCTCAATTAATGAAATAAAGCTGGAATTCTTCCTAAAAAACTTGATAATCCCCTGAGGCAAAAAAATGAAAGGCCTTTTTCCAGAGTTAGGTTTGAGAGTCTCTTAGTGGCCAAAGCTTTGCATGTTGTAGCCCTGGGAGAGAAAGAAACTAGTTGTAATTAGTTAGAGTAATTAATTAGAGTTAGCCACTTTCTTGCCTCAACCAAGGGATCACTCCCTTTGTTTACAACTTTAAGACCAAAAACTAAAAAGACTAAAAAACTGGTGTTATTTTTTGAGAGTCAGGTGAAAGTGTGAATCAAACATACTATCTCCTACACACACTAGATGTCACTGCATGACCTGAAACATTGACTGTAGTTTGATCTATATCTTTATAGGCAAAACCAGTGCATAGTACAAAATAATCTCCAGGTATGTCTCCCAATGAGTACCTGGCCAATTGCATTGGTAAAAATGAATTTTCTTTGAATTTCCCCCAGCAATTCTACACATTAACTTACAAGCAACGTTATAGTTTTTTTTTTTTTTATCATCAACTCTTTGTTTTCCAAATTCTGGTATTAACTAAAAATGTTTATGTACTCATTTAATGAGTACATAATGGTCTCTATTACAAAAGATGCTGGAGGAGACTTAAACAAAATAAAAATTAACTAATGAGCTTAACATGTTTCAAATTCAATATATGGTTATTAAATGCTTTCTGTGTGTCAAGCACCAGTAGGCACAAGGAGACGCAAATATGAAGGAGATACAAAGAACTGTGGGACCAAAGAGGAAGAGGCTCATAGGTATTAGGCAACAGGCATTAGCACAAAAGAAACACAGCTAATCTTCATTTGAAAAATCTTATGTACTTAAAGCATTTTATTGTTTGTGCTTCCTTAGGTTAGCGCGACATTTATCAACTTTATTTAGTGCTCCATGAGATGTAAATAGGTGTTTAGTAGAAAAGGATTCCACAGTTCATTAAGTTTGAAACACATGTGGTTATTAAAAGGCATATTTTTAATTGTAGAATTTCTCAGAGTTTCCACTATTTGAAGTTTTGTAAGTCTCTAAAAGTAGAATGCAGTACCTATTATATCTTCTTTAACAAGAGCTACCATCTTAAGGAATAGCGGTAGCCCCAATGAACAGAGTTCTACTGAAAAGCAGTAGAGGAAATGACAGTAGACACACGGAATGTGAAGATTTAATGTTTATGGCTCTTAATATTTTATGGATTCAGAAAAAAAATCTATGATCTTATTTTTCCCAACTACTGGAAATTGATAGGTCTGAAAAAACTATTTTAAAAAGTCAGGGTATTTTTTAGTTTGATTTTTCCTTTTTATAAGTAATTTCTATATAAGATCAAACAAATGTTCTGTGCAGTACAACTCAAAACTCACATCAATTATTTAGCTGAAACAAACAGAAAGAAACTTAGAAGAAGTTTTGTGTGAACAGTAAATTTTAAGCTATGTTACCAGATTTCCTGGGAATTATTCTTTCCCCTCTGCCATTAGGAGTTCCTTAAAAAGAAAAGGTTCAGAAAGCACTGTCTTAGGAGAAACCATGGTTTATGTGAACTTGCTGAGCTAAAGAAAATGGGACAATGCTATGAAGAACATGTAGCAATAGAGTCTGTTAATGAGGCCTGGGGAAAGTCAAACACTAAAATCTCCTCTGAACATCAGTGTTGGTTTCTTCTGTTTGCATCTTCAGTTCTATTCCACACCCTTCTCCACTCTTGTCTCTGCTGCTAGAGACTGATCAGTATGGACAACACCAACAGGGCTGTTACCACCTTTTGTTTTCTGCCAGGCAGGGCTCCATTGGCTGAACTGGCAGAAAACCAAAGGCTATAGCATCTGGTGCAGATGTGGTGAAAAGGGAATGCTTACACACTGTTGGTAGGAATGTAAATTAGTATAATCTCTATAGAAACAGTATGGAGATTTCTCAAAGAACTAAAAGTAGATTTACCATTCAATCCTGCAATCCCACCACTGGATATCTACCCAAAGGAAAAGAAATCATTACATCAAATAGATACTTGTCCTCATATGTTTATCGCAGCACAATTCAAAGTCACAAAGATATGGCATCAACCTAAGTGCCCATCAACCAATGAGTAGATAAAGAAAATGTGGTATATATATATATGCCATAAAGTACTACGCAGCCATAAGAACGAATGAAATCATGTCTTTTGCAACAACTTGGATGGAACTGGGCCAGGCATGGTGGCTCATGCCTGTAATCCTAGCACTTTGGAAGGTCAAGGTGGGAGGATAGCTTGAGTGCAGGAGTTCAAGACCAGCCTGGGCAAAATAGCAAGACCCTGTCTGT